>NAJO01000052.1:0-251561 GCA_002077065.1 Cryoendolithus antarcticus | reverse complement strand
AACCCTAACCCTAACCCTAACCCTAACCCTAACCCTAACCCTAACCCTAACCCTAACCCTAACCCTAACCCTAACCCTAACCCTAACCCTAACCCTAACCCTAACCCTAACCCTAACCCTAACCCTAACCCTAACCCTAACCCTTTAATATTATTATTATAATATATATATAACTATATAAGATAGACTTTAAGACTAGCTAGATTATAGATATAGTTATTTAGAGATAGTATATATTAGCTAGCATATATAGTAGTAAATACTATAAATAATAGTAGGCTATATAGATAATAAAGATATAGGGTTAAAGTTATATATAGTAAGAGGGCGATAGGTAATAAAGGAAAGTTATAAGTATTAAGAGTATAAAAGGCGTAAAAGAGAGTAACGATTAACGAAGGGAGGGGTATAAATAAAGGTAGCGATAGTCGATAAAGGTAGCGATAGGCGCCGAAAGTAGTATTAACGAAAGGAGCGACGATCGACGAAGAGGACGATAGTCGATAAAGAGGATAATAGTCGACGAAGAGGACGATAGTCGATAAAGAGGACCGGTAACGATAGATAAAGATAACGGGCGGCGATAGAGGTAACGGGCGGTAAGAAAAGTATCGGGTAGTAGTAAGTATAAGGGGCCGCGACGAGAGTAACGGATAACGAGTAGTAAAGGAGAATCTATAAGTAAAGTAGCTTTATATCGGGCGAGGAGATCCGAGACGAGTATACGATACGGCGTTAGTATATATCGTAACCTTAGGGTTAAGAGGTTCTCTAATTATAGAACACGGTAGCCGCGAATCGCGATTAACCTCGCCTCTACTACTTCTCGAAAGCGCGATACTTGCATTGCCTACATTGCACTACCTACACCGACGCGCACGCGTTCTTATTCTCGATAGGCTCTTCTATAGCACCTCGACGGAGCGACGCGGGTCCGTTAGGGTCAACCTTAGCATGCCCGACTACGCCCGCTATTACGGTGAGGCTGTTTCATCCTACAATGACCTGCTGATTGATCAACGCAGCGGAGTCGCAATTGGCATTCTTGCCTTCTTCCGTGAGACCGAGGGAGCCATCGGTGTTGTTCTCGTATCGCCAACCTACCTCAATCTGTCAGCGGTGAGTACCCTAATGTCACACGGCAGAGGTCCGCGAGGCGTATTCAGCTCCGTCGATGCAGGCGCAGAGTGTATGCTACTCACCCCAACAATGCCCAGGGTAGTCGTTGAGCGCGTTCGGATCGCCATTTCGCCAACACACAGTGTTACACAGTGGTGCCTCATCCTTCGTAATCAGATCTTGATTCTTCACGTTCCACATGGCGCACTGCTCGATGCAGAGATCAAGAGAAACGACGTTTGTGTCGACGCTAGTCGTATTCGGTAGGGCCGTCAATGCGCGACTGCAGAACTTGCGGAAGACCATCGGGCTGGTCGCTCCGCCGTATGAATATGACGTGCCATTCGAGGATGGGCAGTCGCGGAGAAGAGTGAAGCCCGACTCTTGGATCTGAGTGGTTGTGATGGAAGGGATGTTCGTTGACATTGAGGCGCTTGTACTGGTAGCTGCTTCGAATGTTGTCGGTAATGGGGATGTAACGGACGTCGACGATGAGCTCAGGGAGATCGACTCGACGCCTGGCCCCGGCTTGGTCCGCTCGTGAGAAGTAGCACCTACGCCGCCGCCGACGGCCGCTCCAACGACAATGATGGTTGCCAGTGCCGTCGCTGACCAAGAGATGCGTGGAGTGAAACCACAGATGCGACGCGACGGCAGCGATTGTGATGGAGCAGGGAGTTCTTCGCCGTGGCTCTTCCTACTGCCATTGAACTCTTCATGTAATGGAACTTGACTGTAGCCATGTACGATTTTCTCAGGTTGGGCAAGCTGCGGACTTTCGTGCACAGCAGTCTCGGGCAAATCGGAGTAATTCAGAGCCTCTGGCAGGTCAGAAGGCGGGCGCTGATGGTAAGACATGGTTGTCCGGGACAAGACGTCGGCGCCGCGGCGGAGGTTTCAGGTATCGACGGTATCCAGCGGCGCGTGGCTGTCATAGCAATCAGAGGTGGAAGCCACTGCAGATGCAGATCAGACAGCCGCAGCATCGCAATTGCTATCATGCCAAGGCTCGAGGACCAACAGCTCTCCAGCGCCACACCCGTTCCATACTGATGACCGGTGAACGAGCCACCGCGGAGGTACTGCAGATCCTGCGCGATGTAGAAGAACGCGGCTCATGCTTGCCTGAGGATTGATCGTGACAGGATCCAGGCTGTGCGGATGAGATCGCAGTAAGTCGGAGCTGCCGGCTAGCTATGTCGTCGCGACATCGTCTAGAGCCACCTCCCCCAGTCAAGCTGTCCGAGTCCGTTTCCCGCAATCAAGACAGATTGAAGTATGCCCTCTGAAGTACGCTGTAGGCGCTTCGTGGAACCGACAAAGTCCATCAATAGAAGCTGTGGAAGTGTCAATTGCAGGCTGGATGTCCCGTCGATTGGCGTTTTGAGACGAAAGAAAGACTCCATGGTCCGAGCTCCAGCCGCCTTTCAGGCGCGCGGATGTTGGACTTTGACGAATAGGCTACGGACGCGATTTCAACGGGACTCTAACAACATTCGTCACTCATCTCCCGGTCTCACAGCGACTCCTTAGCGGACTTCTCGTGGACTTGACTGCCCTGGCGCCGCGCTCAACCCCCTCTGCCGCAGTGATATTACTCGGCGCATCTCGCCGTTCACATTCAACCACGGTGCGGCGTAACTCATCGCACGCTCCAGCAATGAGCGACCATTCACACGAGAGGAATGGTTCTCATCCACGGCGAGTGCGCGCACCCCGTATCTCCACAGATTCCATGGACGAAGAAAGCGACTTCACCGACTCAGAACCTATTTACGCGCCTCGCGACTCGGATGACCCAATGGACAGGTCATCCTTACCGCAGAGTGTCTCACGCAGTCTGCTATTCGTGTTACCGCGCGAGATACGGGATCGCATCTACTGCTACTGCCTGACTGCGCCTGACCGGGACCATCTGGAATGGCCGACAAGCTACCACGTTCGGACCATGTCAGCACTGTCACCAAGCCTGCTCAGGACCTCCAAGCTCATCACAGATGAAGCAACGCCAATCTTGTACAGCAGCAATACACTGTCATTCAGCCACCCCAGTGACGCGAACATGTTCGTGCGCGCTCTCACGCCTAAGATTGCTGCGAGCAAGATTGCACGTCTGCACTTACCCATCAAAGTGCAGGAGTTGCGCATGTGGATGCCGTACCTGACATCCAACGATATGTCGAGGAGTCTCAAGACTGACTACCCAGCACTTCGAGATCTGACCATACGCTACAAAAGCAATAAGTGGCAACATAATGCTTCGCCCGAGACGAATCTGCGGCACTGGGGTGAGGACGCGAGATTGGACGAGCTCATCAATGGGTTGAGCAACGTCTACTATCCTCGTGATCAGCACGCACGGGCTCAAGGTGTTGAGAGCGAGGAGCTGCCAGATGCATCAATATCTGATCTGGTGTATGCCCCCGGAGCAGCGACGGACATTCATCGTAGGCCGGAAGACGGCAAATTTGAACAAACACCGCCAACGATCAAAGTCATCTGTGCATGCCGAGTGCACAGCACGCAGTTCGCCACTCTGACTGCGGGCCGGCCGTTCACCTTCCATAACGTCAATCAGGCACCAACTCCTCAGCAGACAGCGGCATTCAACTCTCTCGCAGCACAAGTCGGGCCCGCCCCACCAGCGCAACTCCCGGGCGTCGCCTCCATACTGGAGTCTCTGTTGCCAAGCGCAGGGCCGCCACTCGCCACAGCCGTGAGAGCAGGGACAGAGTTCCGTGGCTTCACCCAGGCGGACTTCAGGGGCAGGGCGACGAAAGCCACGAGACTTGGCGGAGTCGGGGGCAAATACGACAGGGAAAGCGTGCAGACAGCACGTACCGTGTTCACGAAGAAGGGGCAGGTGCTGCTTGCGCTAGAGGTCTATGCTGCGGACTTTGCTGCGGGCGGTCAGTGAGGTCTGGTAGCGTGTAGGTATTGGAGCTGGTCTCGACTGTGAGGAAAGACTGCGCGCTCTTCGCGAGAGAAAAGAGCTCATACACAGTGCCTGCAGAGCGAGTTCAACCACGACCGGAACTACTGCTTCACGCAGCTCGATAGTACGAGCAGTGACACGGCTCAAGGCGGGCGCGACGCTTTTCGATGGATGTGGAGCGTCTGCAACCCAAGAAATGGCAGGCCGGAGATATGTACATGTACAAGTCCCGCATCGAAGAACATAGCTGCTTAGTCAAGCACGTCATTTTATACCTGCATAATTCCCTTTGAACCTCGGAATATGTGGGCAGACAAGCCGTACACCCTGCGTCTCCGTCCATGACAAAGCTGCGTTACTATGCTTTCACATGCAGCATCCTATGCAGCAAAAGCTTAGTAGTTACTGATCCTAGCGGCAACGGGATATCAATAGTCACCGACGACCTATCTGAGCACAAGTGTTATCGCGCCTTCTCTGCTTCGCACTGCACCTTCCGCTACTTCCTGATCTTCTCGTCCATCCACTCCATCACACCGCTCTTCACTGTCACAAAGCCTCTATCTCACTGAATCACCACAGCGCAGGGCATCAAAGACCATCACTCGATATGGCTGCAAAGACACACGAAGTTCCCGATCTCGCGGGGAAGGTGATTGTCATCACAGGCGGTAGGTCGCGCAATGTCGCTGCACATACAGCGTAGCTGATCAGCAAAAACTAGGCAATGCTGGCCTCGGAGCCGAGACAGTGCGCAAGCTCGCCGCGAAGAACCCTGCCCAGATCTTCCTTTGCGCACGCACAATGTCCAAAGCCGAAGCTCTGATCACAGAGATCAAGCAACAACACAGCAGCGTCAACATCACGCCAATCAACATCAACCAAGCCTCTCTCAAGAGCGTTCGCGCAGGCGCCGAAACCATCCTCGCGCAGACCTCCCGCATCGACCTCCTCTACCTCAACGCGGGCGTTGCATTCGTCACCCCAGCCCTAACAGAAGACGGCTACGAAGAGGAGTTCGGCGTCAACCACGTGTCGCATGCTCTGCTCACCCAGCTCCTCCTCCCGACATTGCTCAAGACAGCCAGCGCTCCGCAAGCGGATGTTCGCATTGTGGCTTTATCCTCAGACGCCGCCAAAGGCTTTATGAGGCCCTCGAAGATCGAGCTGTCGAAGGTGAAGACAAAGATGGAGGATGCCGGCGGCCCTGCCCGCTACGGCCAGAGCAAGCTCGCCAATCTGCTTTTTGCGAAGAAGCTTGCGCAGTTGTACCCCACCATCACATCCGTTTCTATTCATCCAGGCATGGTGTCCACGGAGATCTTCGGGAAGATGGGAGCCGGCGGCTTATTGAAGGTGCTCTTCAAGCCAATCGTGTATTTTGCGAGCTACAATGTGGAGGATGGTGCGAAGACGCAGATTTGGGCTGGGACGGGGAATGGTGTGGCCACAGGAAAGTACTACGTGCCGTTCGGCAAGGAAAGTACGTTCAAGGCTGCTGAGGATGAGAAAGTCATGAACGAGCTCTGGGAGTGGACAACCGAAGAGCTGAAGACCAAAGGAGGCAGCGATTGGCCGAAGGCGTAGGGAAGACCATGTCCATTACTTGAGGCGTTTGATCGAAGATGGGACGTTAGAGCATTGTCTCGATCGCGAGCGTGTCCCATAGGTATGACCACGGTTACAAGGGATGTATCACATTCAAAGCCATGCAAACCACGCGCGTCCACGTGAGCGAGCTTGGCAGACATGGGTTGCGGGGAAGCTACAGCCACACTTCATCCCATCGACCGAGGTCAAGTGTGGCAGATCACCTCTCAGCTCACGTCCATCCCCCTTAGCGGCGGATGTGAGCTGCCAGTCTGACGGCAAGGTAGTGTAAGTCTCGCTTCCATCTCTGATCTCCTCTGCTCTCTCAACTGTCAATTCACACGTATCTGAAGTGATCACATCGCAACACCGCCATCATGTCCGACGCAGCAGCAGAGCCAGGAGCGCCAGTCGACACCACCAAGCCCATCCCTCAGGCGTCCGAGAAGAGTGTATCGAATGAAGTACAGAAGAAGGCGCCCAGCCTTGTCAAATATGCGCAGACTCCCGACAAAGTCATACTGAGGCTGAATAAGTATGCGCAGCCGCCTAAGCGATCAGGGACTGCAGCACCTTACTGACATTACACAGACTCATCTCCACGCCCGGCGGCCTGAACAGCTTCCTCTCGACGTTCAATTACACCCTCTACCTTGTCGCATATCTCGAGTCGAAGTCTATCCCCCTTCAGACCAGACTCTTCAGCCTACTTGGCCGCAGTGGCCCATCGCCCGCCACCCTAGCAGCACCCTCCCACATCGCAGCCCTCGGCACCCTCCTCTCCAGTACCCGCACAACCCTCCGTCTCTTCGGCCTCTTTCCGCTCTACGCCTGGATGCGTACGCTGCTCCAAGGCCCAAAGCAAGGCCAAGACCCAGTCCTCTACGCCACAGCCCTCACTCAATGCACCTTCTACATCCTCTTCCAAGGTCTCGAGAACATCGGGCTCCTGACCGATCACAAGGTACTCTCGCCGTCCGCCACAGCGCGATGGAACAAGTCTGGCACCACTGCGCGGATCTACACTTGGAGCTACCGGGCTTGGCTGGCGGGTGTGCTGTGCGACTTTGTCCGTCTTGGACGCGAGGCGCAATTGGAGAGGATCAAGAGGTCGAACAGCGAGGTCAGCACGACTGAGCAAGAGAAGACAGATGCGAGATGGTGGAGCGAGCTAATTGTGCCGTTCGCGTGGCTACCCGTGGCGTTGCAGTTCGCTGGTGTCAAGGAGGGTGGGCTTCCGGGGTTCAACCTTGGGATCATGGGAGCTTGTGGAGCCATGGCTGGGCTGAGTAAGACCACGGCGTTGTGGGAGAGCACTGCTTAGTGGCGATGGAGATCGATGGAGTTGGAAGCGCCGGCGGAAACCGCAGCAACTCCCAATGGGGCAAGAATGAAGATAAGGCGAAGACGGAGCTCGAGGTGAGGTTGCGATATCCTTGTACATGTGTTAACGGTTGATTACACACGACGCGCCTTGCTGGAACGCTGAGGCTTTAGTTATTGGATGGTACTTGGGTGTCATTTCGTCAATCTTGCTCCTCCTCTCATTACAGCTTTTTCTCCTCGCAACTCCTCTGTTCCTTTACACCTTGGCCCTTTTCTCTTCCCTCTCCTGCATCGAAAAATCTTCAAGTCCGCCGACATGGACCTGAAACTTTGCAATCCGGACGCAGGCCGGCGAGAGCCATCCTCTGCTGGAAGCATGGCCACTCCGACATGCGTTCCCACAAGGGTAGAGCGAAGTCGCGCATTTGCGCCGCCTTGGCGTGGTGATCGACTTAGGCCTACACAAAGGTGATATGTCGCTGTCGTCGTGCTTTGGGCAGGTGGAGGGCACGCGAATGACAAAACAAGCGGACCGCTCAGCAATGGACTGAGGACGAAAACGCTATGATACACCGCGCCATAAGTGTACGTACTTACCTAAGCTGTCGACGAGAGCATGATCATGTCTAGACTCTCCCATAGGCAGCATGCACCTCGATTGGTTGACTAGCGCAGTCTATACTAGCGTTATCGACTGCGCGGTGCTCTCGAGTGGTCCGCTTCTTTTGTCATCCGCGTGAGGGGACAATCCATGGAGGAATTCGCCGCAGTCAGTGCCATCCTACACTCACACAACAGCACATGGCAGTCATCGCTCTCCGGTTCCACCTGCGCGTGAGTGGCCTGCACTATCGTCAAGCTGATCGCACTGCATGCTGCTGGATATCGGCGTATGTACAACCTCCATGGGTCGTGGCCGCAGTGGACTCATGTGCCCCTCTCGATCGGTTGCTCCCTCCGTCGCTCCTTCCTATGTCTCTCTTTGCTCGCTTCTCGTTTCGTCGTCGCCGGCGGCTTGGCAGACGCACCGCTGAGTATATAAGTCATCCGCTCTCTCACTCGCTCCTTGACATCTTCTTCACTCCACCTCACTCTCATCAACCATCCACCGCTCCTCCAACACCACCTGCACACCCATCAAGCATCAATCATCAAGTATCAAGCATCAACAACACACGAGTAAGTATCTTGCTCGCCAGCATCATCCACAATCTCACTGCCTCCGCCTCCCTTCACGCCCTCCCCTCACTCGATGCCAAACGCGTACTGACCACACGAGTTCTACAGATCTCCCGATCCGCCAATCACAAATCCAACACCACACAGAGAAGTCCCCTTCCCCAGCACAATCAGCCCCACCACGTGTGCCCCGAAGTGCGTCTCAATACGGGTGTAAGAAGGTGGTCTCGGCCATTACGCTCTGATTCGCACTTCACGTCAGTCATCAGCATGATCGATGAAAGCGAGCACCCGGGGACGAAGCGGCCAATGTCCCTTCGCTTTCTGAAAGATGTCTGCCAAGGGCTTGGTCCCGCATCAACCCCCAACACCTGTAGCCAGTCGGGAGGCATGAGGTAGGGCGGAGGGTGTGGGTGTTTCCCCTGGGTGTTCGCTAAGTCGGAGTGTCGCTCACTGCCTTAGCTAGAGATTGGGTTTCCCACCTGAGACACGGGATTCCATATGCTGCAGTTCTGGCCTGCGTACCGAGGTGGTCAGCTTGTTGATGGCAGGGTCCCTTTTGGGGGGTGAGCGATGCAATGGCAGAGATCTTGCTGAGTGGTGTCCGCTTCTGCTTACTTTGCGCTTGCTCGGTAGGCGGAGGTTTGTCCATGCTCGCGCCGTCATGAGGGTGTGCGGGTGCCGTATGGTGTGTGGACCTGCGGTGCCTGTCTTGCTAACGCCTTGTGTAGGCCATCAGTCACCTTGCACATTGGTGCGAGGTGCCGGAGGCCGCTCAGTGTTTGCTCTTCACCACCTTCCCTCACATCTGATGTCGAGGCTCGTTCACAGCTTCGACTTCAGCAGATTAGGCGTCCTCCCGATGCTGATGCTCATCCTCTACTTCTGCTGCTGCTCGACTCGTGAAAGCGTTCTCGTTGACCAAGCTGTCAGTGGTAGTAATATTCGAGATGGTCGCACAAACGACGTGCCTGCCGTGACGACTGCATTGAAAGCAAGGTGAAAGACAAGTGACAAGCAAGTGAAATGTGAGAAGTCTCAGGTTACCTACCTGTCCTTAGAACGCCCTCGCGCTGACTGGAAGACCTTCAGCGACCAAGCAAATGACTACAAGAGCTCATCAGTGGCACCTCCGGTGTCAAGTTTCATCATCTCCGCCACAACATGACCTCGCCATCGACAGTCTTTCGCGTGAGCTGCATCTGCAATTCCCCCAACACGACAATCCCACTGATTCCCTGCGCCAACTGCAATACTTATCAACACGCCACGTGTCTCCTTTCTCGCACCCAGCCCGACATCGACGCCAACATATGGCCCTGCTGGGCTTGTCCCTTGGGCAACTTCTGCGCAGGACTCGCCAACGACATCGTCTCCGCAATCGCAGTCTTCGATAGCTACTGGACGAGGTACAAGAGGATCCAATGGGACAGCATCCATTTCGACGACCTCCGACTGTGCGCCACCAAAGATGCTGCTGATCAAAAAGCGTTGTACTCGCCCATGGTCGCAGACGCCGTTCGTACACTTTGCGCAGATCTCGATGGCGCGGTGCTGCACACGTTCTGGGCCAATGTGAAAGAGTGTCACTCGGATGGTAATGGGGAGAGGCTGTTGACGCTGCTACGAGATCGCGTCAATGCAGCTCGTTCTCTGTCAGGCGCGTGGAGCAAGCACATTATGCTGGCTAAGATTTTTGTGACGATGAGCGAGATGGAGTAGCTATAATTGTACGATAGGGCAATATTATACTGTAATGTGATTCGTGCCAGGGAATTGCAGACGTGATGTTCGTCCAGAGATACCGGAGCTGACCCGATAGATATTATTCATATATTCCATAGCTCAGATTTGCGCTACCGGGTGGTTGGCGCAATGGTAGCGCGTTGGTTTTCGGCTCGAAGATCACCAAAGGTTGAGGGTTCGAGGTAAGGATTACTCCTTACTTTGAATAATTCGTCAGTAACTCTGACGTGAAATAGCCCCTTGCTGCTCGCAGATATAACCATGGGATGTCAAAGACATTCAATCTTGCCGATTTATCTTTTGCACTTTCCTTGTACATTTTGGTGAACGTATTTTTTGCGCGTGCTAACAATGAACAGTTATACAAGTTTTACATCACGCGATCGGACAACACAGACGTGGTAAGGTGAGCTAGTGAATCGGTAATGGTTGTGCAACATAAAAGCAAGCCTACGGGTATCCACCAGCCGCTTTACATGCGATGGCCCAAATGCAACAACAGCACCCTTAGTGACTCGCCCTTCGCTCTGAGCTGTCACTTGCTCATCACTGTCATCGCTGCCTTCCTCCACCTGCCTGTCGCTGTCGTATGTACTCCCTCTCCCCTCCCCTCTTCACATCCCAACCTCCATCGGCACCAGAAACGGAGCTTCCTCGAAGTCATCGTCCACCACAGCCACTCGCTCAGTCACCATTGCCTTACGCGGCGTCCCTCGGGCCTTTGCAATCGGACGCATCGGTGCTAAAGCTTGTTCCTCCTCCGCATCGAGCTCGTCAAAGATGTCGTCCATGTCGTCCTCGATCTCCGCCTCGTACCCGCGCTTCTTGCTTGTTGCTTGCTCGTACCAGCTCGACGATGCCATACTGCTCTGTGTAGACGAGGATGTAGATTGCGACATGCTGAGAGCTGGTACGGCACGCGCAAAGTCGTCGCTGTGTCCAGTGGAAGTGGACAGCCTCGATGGTGCCGAGGAAGGCGGCATTGTGTACGGAGATGGCTGTGAAGCATACCCGCCAATCTTATGTATCCCACAGAATGGCGCCAGCTCCCTAGAGTGCTCCGTGTAAAACATTGGCCGTACTGGTGGAGGGGCTGTTGGCGGTGCGCTGCTAGGGAAGGGAAAGCTCAAGGCGCCGACAGTCTTGTGCGTCTTGTAGCCTTCGGGAATCGATTTGCGGACGCGCATGCCGACGGAGAGCAGCGAGGCTTGCGTTTCTGCTGGTAGCGGCGGCGAGAGAGGAGAGACTGTGTGGGTGATGGAGCCATCTGAGCTACTGCGACTGAAGTAGGAGGAGATCGAGGCTTGATACTGGCGCTTTCGGATATGCGCGCTCGAGGTCGACATGATTGCAAATTCGTTGCGATCGCTCCAGTCCCTGGTCTCGTGCTGGATGTAATATGTCAGTGGTCCTAGAAGTGTTTGCAGGCTGGGAGGACGGTTTTCGGCGTAAAGTGCTGCGCGTCGCGAAACTCTCGCGCTAAATATGCGATGACTTCACTTTTCCTCGCGCTCCAGCGACATGCGTTTCGGACGAGGACAGAAGCTTTGAGCTGTGCATACACATTAGTGCTGTGAGAGTGGTAGTCGATGAGAGATCGATAGGCTATGCTACTAATGCCGCAGGTCTTTGCAGTGATCGATCCAACACGCCGCCCAGCTGCTCGAAGCTCACGGCGCCTTCCTCGTCAGTAAGATCGGACTGGATCGCCTCCTGGTACATCTTCGCAACATCCTGCTCTCTCACTCTCACAGCCCAGCCGACACTCGTCACCATAGTCAGCACACCGTCCCTCATCCCAAGCACCCCAGTCGCCTTCAAAATTCTCTCAACCCACTCGTCGTCGACTTCGCCTCCCACAGCCCTTGCGACCCGCCAAAGGTCACAGCGTCCACACTCATCCAGTCCCTCCTTCACCAACAGCACAGCGAGATCCCTGCGTCTGATCTCATCCTCCCTATCTCGCTTCTCCGCTTCCCGCTTCGCCTCCCGTTCCTTCGTTTTCTTCGCCTCAATCGCAGCTTCCACAGCCCTTCGTCGTTCGCGCTCAGCTGTGAGTGCCGCCTCTCTCTCAGTAGCGCCCTCGGCATCCTCAGCACGCTTCCGCTCGCCTTCCTCGCGCAGGAACTCAAAGTGAGCACGGCGTTGGTCGCGCTTTGCAAGAGCTTTGGCCTTCTTGGCTCCGACTGCGCGCTGATTCGTCGGCTGAGGGACATAGGCAGGGCCACGCGGAGGTTCCGCATCTGCCGGCGCTGCGCCGATGTGGTCTCCCTCTAGCTCTGCGCGATCCATGGGCTGCTCGACATCGCCATTGGGAGTAGGGACGTCGCCTGCTTCACCACGCTGTGTTTCAACCTCTCGATCCCGAGGACGATCCGGCGTAGTGGATATAGGGTTTGGTGCAGCAACGTTGCCCGTATTATCGGCATCTCGTCGTGACTGCCACCACTGTTGAATGTGGGGTGCGAAGTAGAGCAATGCGCAGACGGCGCCAAGATGTGCCAGATCCTGAACGAGTGGAGTGCCCGGTGTGGCGAACGGCAGAAGCCTGTTGAGAACTGAGAAAAGTGAGGTCATCGCCTCTGATTATTACGAACGGTCTTCTCCAGTCTCCAGTCAATCGTTACATCAGGCGCCTGTGTGCACATGAGATGTTGTTCCAGTACCAGGTCGAGGATCAAATCGTGTGTGTAGTCGATATGCAGTGTAGATCAAGTGGCTGAGTGATACTCCAATCTGGATAGGAGTATATTCGACGGAACCAATTGTCTATTGCGCAGAGAGGTCATATCTTACCTTCGTGGGTATGTTGTGCGACCTTGGAAAGTAGCATGAAGTCGATACAGTCGAGTTACAGATACATGTACGATGGTAGAACTTGCCAGCGGACATTTGGCCCGCCGTAGATGAATCTTGGCGGTAAGTCACAGCTCACAGTTCCTGCATTTTCTTCCTTACACCTCGTCGAAGATCATCGCTTGCTCCGCCACAGCGTTATCTGCAACTGTTCGCTCGACGACGTTGAGTCCTATCACTCGACCGTTCGCCCTATGGCTGTGATCGTAATGCGATCTCGCCAGCGCGAGCGGAACTTACCCAACCCAGCCTCTGCTCGGCAGGCATTTGTACTTCACCGGCCGGCGTGGCGCTCGTCTCAGCATGACTGCCACGATGAACCGGAGTACATCGGCGAATGCGTCCGTGCTGATGAGACACCTCTGACAGCGTTGGACTTGGATGGCCACCAGGCGAGCAAAGCAAGCCTCCTCGGCGCCGCTGCGCATCGCTGAGCTGCTCCTGTGACTGTGGACACAACAGTATAAGGGAATCGCCCGCGGTCAGGGGATCGCATTGCCATAGGTGTTCGAATAACCTTGGCTGTCTCATTGGTACCTCATGAATGAGATCAGTGCTGAGATTGTCTTGCGGCAGAGGTGAGATAAAGCGGACATTGCGCGACGCCGCTCGCAGCCGACGACTTCATGGCTTTCTCGAACTCACGCGAGCGCTCAGACTGGGTACGTACTGCTCCTCCCTGCCCAGCCCTCCCACGCTACAAGATGAGAATATGCGATTTTCACAGACCTGTTCAGAAAACACAATGTCGATTTAATCCTTAGAGACCTTCTGACTCGGCTCCATACCTCTTCATCACTTCAGCTCTATTGCGTGGGAACGTTGACTGACAAGTCGATCACAGGCTCTACCCCTTCAGCCCGAACCTCCTAGCGTTGCTTTTCAGGGGCTTCGTTGAAGCGCTGTCCGATCGCCATGCGTTTCTTGCAACGTGCTCATGCTTCGCTCGGGTCAGTAACACCAGTAGACACCTTGGTTGCTCGCTCTTCACATAGTTCCTATAGCCCTGCACACTATGTAGCACAACCAACCATCGTGTTCTTTGTTCAAGTCTCCTCGCTCTCAAGTCTTCACTCCCTTTATTCCTTCACGTCTGCTCACGTTTATCAAAGGCGCAGGCGGAGTCGAACAACGGCAACAATGCAGACAATGCCTGGAAGCCAACAAAGACGTCGTAGCATACTTCCTACGACGTTCTAGATGTGATGGCTTCGGCCTGCAGTCCCTTCTGCTACTGTTCCTCCTCGATTGCGCCTTTTCCAAGTGTCTGGTACACGTTCTCTGCATTTCTGTTCGACACCTCTCCAGCAATGCGAGCAAGCATGGCGCATCAGGGAGCAGATCTGCCTGACTTCGACATGGAGCAATTCATGGCTGAAAATCCCGACATCGAAGCCAATCCCTTTGCCGGTATGAACGACCCTCCCGCAGATGCTAACCTAGCAGACCCTGCTAACTCTCCACAGGCCCAGCCGGTCGCAGCGAACCTGCAGCCAATCACGCCCATGACTGCTACTGGCCTACCTCTACCGGCTGACAAGTCCTACCATCCTGACATTAAATGGTTCCGATTGCTGGACCATTACAGGCCTGATCAGCTACCCGCGCAACCACACTATAGGCCTGGTATTGGGTATTGCATCCCTTGCTCTCCGCCCCCACTCACACCAATGGAGGGTGTGCAGACCGCTACCCCTTTCGGCGGAATATTTGGCGCATTTCCTGCTCCACCGATCATGATGCCAGCTCCTCAAGGCAGACCCAACAAGAAGCGTAAGATAAGAGAGATTGACAACGCTACAGTGCAGCGTCCGGGTAAGCGGCCTCGTCAGGACTCCATTCAAGGTCAAGTCCAAACTCTGACCCTCGGCATGGTGAGCCTGAGCGATCTTGAATCGACCACTTACAGTAAATGCAAATGCGAGTCAACGCTGGAGGCGAAGAATGACATTGTTCCCAGGGTTCAGAACGCCTGTATCCTTTTCCGCACAGATTACGCTGCAAAAGCTACGAAGGGCGCAGTTCAGTCGGCTGTTTCTGGCAATGCTAGCGCTGCCTGGAAGGCCATGGGCGCGACTGAGGAAGCAAAGTGACAACACAAGTACGAGGAGAAGAAGGCGCAGCAGGAGATCGAACATCCAGATTACCATTTCAAGCCCGGCGAAAAGACGAGGCTGGACTTCGGTGATGCGCAGTGTCAGTGTGGTGCTTTCGCTACAAACTGCGAGCAGCTGAGACTTCAAAGAGGCATTCTTCTTGCTGGCGCCGCACCTCCTCCTGCCCTGCGAGGAGGTATGGGTGGCATGGCTGGCACACCAGCGCAGCCATACGGCACGACTCAGTATGGCGTTGCACAGTACGGCGGTTCTCAGCACAACGGCCCACAATATGGCGCCACACAGTACGGTATCCCGCAATACGGCGTACCGCATCCCAGCGCCAACCCGTACGCTAGCACGCAACCCGGCACGACCCAGGCAAACAGGCAACAACAGCCCCCACAAGGCGACGTACGCATGGGCAATACCCCCGAGTTTGACGGCTCAGAGTTCCAAGCCACACCTGCTGAAGCCGACCGGGTGATACGCAGCCTATTTCCAGATGTGCCATTGCCGTCCACAGAGTCCTTCTCGCCTTACGTCGGCCGGCCGCTCAACAACGGTCCTCCGTCCGCCAATACGAGGGCGAAGTCACTGTCGCCGTTTGACCCGGCACTTCTAGATCCGGCTCTCTTCGCTGGCGATGGCAGTGGGAGTTTGGCGACGGCATTGCCGGAGGGTGCTGTCCATGGTGATGGAGGGCCTGCGATGCGGACGAGGTCGAAGAGTCTGTCGCCTGGAAAAGACGGAGAGGAGGTGCAGCTGTATGGAGTGTGGCCGCCGAAGTAGTAGACTTTACTGGGAGGTAAGTATGCGTACTTAGTGAGGTGAGTGGTTTTCTCTTTTGTTTAGTCCGCTTTCACGGAATACTCTCTGCCCCTGCTCACCTTCATTTGCCAAGTATCCGAAACTACAGCTAGTACATGACTTGGATGTCGCTCTTTCCAATATAGCATCGTAGGCTTTTGCCCATTGCCCAAGCCTGTTCATTATTACGGAGGTGCGCGGTGAGTTGGAGTGGAAATGGGCCTAGCATGCGTGTCCAGGGTTTGTCGTACGTGATGGAACAACCCATCATCAGTACTTCCCAATCAGCACTGAGTTGGAAACATGCGTTCGCATACACGCAAATGTAAGATCGAAGTAAATTTCGAATTGGAAACAATGGTTCGGGATTTGTTCGATGTGTAAGGTAAAAGTCGGCTGCTCAGTTCTCCGAGTTACAGCCATCCATGCGCCATAGGACCCATCACCAAGCACTCCCTCACATCACCTCAACCATTCCGCCTTCCGCCCGTCTAATCGCCACCCACTGCGCGCGCTGTAGATTTGTTAGTTTTGCGGTCTCCTCTCCCGCCCATCCTCTCCGGTACGCGCCACTCACTGTAGATGTTCCCTGAGCTGTGTCCCACAACCTTCTTGATCGTGCCCTTCTCCTCCAGATCCTTCAGCGCTTGCCGTGCCAATGAGCCATTGATCTTCAATCTGTCGACGAGGACTGCGACTGTGACGAGGCGGTATGACTGGACATCCTTGGCGAGCTTCTCGCCGGTTGCCTTGTCGAGGGTGACGGCGTGGACGGCCTTGTCCTTCACTGTTGGAGGGAGGAAGCGTTAGTGGGTGGTGATGGGGGTGGTGGGCAGTGTATGGTGGCGCATACCCTTTCCCTTGGACCACTTCTTCTTCTGCTTCTTTCCGCCGGTTGCTGCGGGTGCCTTCAGAAATTGTCAGTACGGCACTCTCAGACAAGTAGAACGAGCGGTAATGCGCACCATCTTTGCGGTATGTGTGAGGATGTACAGATGTGCAAGTCTGATCGCGGCAAAGCGTCGTCGTCTACGCCGAATTCGAGATTCGAGGTGGGCTTCTTTCTTGGCGCGCACGTGACCTTCTCCCTGAAAGGAGTTGAACTTCGTGGTTCGATCTCTTCTACACCAGATGTGACGCTCTGATAGCACCACCAACTTTGCGGGATGTTAACTGCGCTGCGAGCGTGTCCAGATCGCGCCCATAATGCTGGGTCTAGATACAGCATGCGCCACCAGCGCGTGCTTGAGGTGGTGGCGTGATGGCACGCATACTCAAAGAGCTCTTCAGGCGCCTTCAGCTTCAGCCTCCTCACAACATGGCATGTCCCCTCTCGAATACAACATAGTTGTTATTATCCCTCTTCTCTTTCCAGACCTTTCAATTCAATCCAGTCGGAATCGGCGCCCGTGCCAGGGTTCCAACATTTCTACACTCACAAAACCAAATGCTCCAGACTGAGAGCCTATCATAGGCGAGATGGTGGCCACTTTGTTCTGTAGTACAATCTTTATCAGCTTGTAAGGACCTACGTATGACCCTCAGCATCTTCCCTGGACGCGAGTCAAGATTGACGATAATTCAACTGATCCCAATGCAGTGTTTTCGGATATGGCAGACAGGGCATGGCTGGGCTAAGCGGCACATGCAGTACAACCGGAGACCAGCTAGCTGACGTTCTCCGTCGCTCTTCCGACTGCGCAGATCATGTACAGATTACTGCGTCGTCCATTCGCGCGCGGCGATACGATGCGAGCTTTCTTCCGTTCCGCCCCAAAGGAGCAGCCTAGCCGGTCACCAGAAGTGGAACTTAGCGAGAACGAGATACGGTTATTGTGCTTCGCAGCAACGGAGTCGACACGTGACGAAGCTGACTCTGTCCTTCTGATGTTGGAACGTGCCACCTATACACGCAGCTCGGCGCCAGCGTACATTGCGCTAAGCTACGTGTGGGGCGATGCTGTCGACCAGAAGACAGTGAGCATCAATGGGAAGCATGTCTCAATACAAGCCAACCTCTACGCCGCTCTGTGCCGGCTTCGGGTATTTGTACGCACCTCACAAGCGTGGCCGTCTAGGCGAACGTTGGTGGCCGACTCCTCCGGCTCGCGTTTGCACAGTAATCAGCTTCCGACGGCCACTCGCTTCTGGGTCGATGCCCAATGCATAGATCAGACGAACATCATCGAGCGCAATCGCCAGGTGCGGATCATGAGGGATATATACGCTGATGCTGCCAGTGTGTTCGCGTGGACTGGACAACTCAGTGAACACGACTCTGCGGTGCTCGATGAATTTTATGCATACCTCCTGGTACCTCCCGATCTCGATATGTGGATGGTGGAGGCTGTCGACTTACCGCCAGAGAAGGGTGCCGTGAATGAGAGAGCAGATTATCAACAGACACCTCATGGACGGATGGATAGAAGACTTTCCAAGGTGGTCAGACGACTTTCCACCGCGAAGAACTTCACTCGAATGTGGTGCGCTCAAGAGTAAGTCTCACCCCCATGCGAGTCTGATGTTTCCTTCGAAGTCCTGGAAGTGCCCATGGTTCGGAATACTACACCGCGACAAGCAGACCACTCATTCAAGCGCTTTCGAGAGACACAGATCACTACAAGCTTACTGTGGGAAGTGCGCTTCTTACTTTCGACGGCTTGGAGGTCAAGATGCAATGGGTTGTGTAGTCGATCTCGAGACAGGCGCTTTCGGACCTCTACGAGACTTCGATTCCATGTCGCACTGACTGATTCATCCCAGACTGCTTGTGCCTGCTCATTTGTTCTTCTTGTGTGGCAAGCACATCATTTCAGTCGAATCTTTCGCAAGCCTGGTTGCGCAGGCTGACGGCGCACAGCTGCAACAAAGTCCCGCATATCAATCTCTAGCCCTGCGCTCGTCGTTCCGGGCTGTCAAGGGCAGTCTGCATGCGCCTCTTGGGTCTCTGCTCGTGACGTTCGAGAATGCGCAGTGTTCAGATCCTCGAGACAAGCTATTTGCGCTACTCGGGCTACTACCGCCCGACCATTCGCTTCGCAGCGTATGTCCAGATTACGACCTCACGCAGAAAGACGTGCTCATCAAAGCTGTACAAGAGAGCCGGCGTCACGCCTCTGAAGTAAGGTCTGATGCGCGCGAATCCTGCTGGCTGCTCCTTAAGGCATTTGGCGTACCCGATGTCTGTGCAAATGCAGTACGAGCATGGCTTAGCAGCGGCGGTAGGCGATTCCATTCAGATGTCGAGCCCATACGCGCTGGGCGGAGGTCTGGGGTCAGCTTGTCGTTTCGATACTCAGGTCAACCAATAGCCTTCTCCGACAGCACACTCACCGGAGCTGAGCTTCTATGGGCCGTCTTCGGCAGTGGTCCAGACGACCTGGCTGAGTATGAGGAAATGATGCGTTTCGCAATTGAATTTTCTCGTCCTGGTCCATCAACCGCACGGGCAGAGAGCAGTCTGTCCCGGAATTACGTGGGTTCCGGTCCAAGCTGGAATTTTGGGAATTCATCTACGCATGCACTTGCTAAGGGATCGTCGCCAATGGTAGACCAGTCTGCGGTATTCCCAGTCGTGTCGCTAGCTTCTTGTACGGCAAGTCTTTCGCTCTCTGGAGATCATCCGCCGTCACCACGTGTAGAGAAAGTGCACGCAGCCAGTCAGCAATCACCCTGTGGCCGCAGGATCTGGCACAGGCATCGCCGGGGAGGACCGCTGAATCGTGGGTTGGTTTTCCCATCTGCGATGATCTACTATCGCCATCTCAAGAGGCAGTCGATCAACTACAAATAGACACCATATTGGCCGCCTCTCAAAAGTTGCACAAACATCCGTGCTCTCGAATGGCCAATACACCACCTCAACTTCTCCCTGTCACCACGCAACGCCACTTCGATATCAACCATGTCAGGCTCAACACTATCGTCATCCTCCGACGTCCGCATGGCACGGAATCTCAGGTCCACGACCTTACAAGACAGCGGCACGAAGATGTCAGTCACCTGGGTCCGGTCAGAAACAATGCGATACTCGCGGCGATGGATCATGCAGTCTATCTTCTGCTCTGGGAGCTCTTTGTTGGCATCGTAAATTCCATGGCCATCTTTCGTCGCAATACTGCGGTGGGCATAAACGTAGAATGCGCCAGGACTTATGCGCACTTGGTACAGATTCTAGGTTCCTTGCCTGCACTGATCCAGGTTTCTAGAGTGGAGGACGCGGGTCGCGCGAAGGAAGGCATTTGGATTCTGCTAACCCAGCGCTGGGAGGTAGACGATACGATAGCAAGGCTGAGGGTACTTGGGTGGACCTAGCACGGATCATCTGAAGGCGACTGAGGTATTGGAGAGCAACGAAGCATGCAGCAGTCTGATATCGGTCTCTAGTATGCTGAACCGAACGGACAAAGCTGAATCGATCTCACGAGCTCTCGATCAGCGCCATGGCAATCGCAGGAAGTAGAAGGTAGGTCTTGGGTTCCACTGATGACGGGAGAACTGCACTCGCGGAGCTTGCTGCTGATACCAGCAAGGTGCGAAGGAAAGAGTTTCGATAGGATACATTACAGATTATCTACTGGTTCTATACACTCAACCGCCGTCATAGGCACAATCCGCATGCCCTTCCTGCCCGGTTGCCGTAATGCACATGCGCCTGCGCCATGCTAAGGTTCCAATAGCCAGAGGAGCGCTCTTCAATCCTCAGGACCATATAGTGTGATCAGTTGCTGGGTCACGCATACAGCACACTCGTGGGAGATGCAGCCGCTCAGGCACCTCTACACAGCCTTCATGACCTTCGGCATCGGCGGTGGCGCTAGCTCGGTACCGAAGATGCGGTCCCAGAAACGACTTGTCACACCAAAGCCATTCTCGTAGTCGGCGAAGTGGTGCTGGAGGTGATACTTCTTGATTTCGCGGTAATATGATGGGAGGCTATGATCGAGGTTAGCCGGTGTTACACAGTGATAGGAAGACCGGGATACTCACTTCTTGTGGTGCAGAAAGTAGTGCGTGCAGTCATAAACGATATACCCAAAGATACCTCCGCAAAAGACCGTCACCGCAGCATACCAGTCGTACGCGAAGACGGTGTGGGCCAGCTTCCAGAATGGAAGCGCCAGTGCGACGAACAGCGTCGGAGGCATCACTAGTCGTAGACGGTCCATGGGTAGGTAGTGGTGAATGCCGTGTAGCAAAAAGTGCGCCGTGATTGCGAAGCGGTTGTCGGGCATGTAATGGTCTACATGGAAGAGGCATCGATGCAGTCCGTACTCGACCAGCGTCCACAGACATAATCCGAGCATCCAGTACGAGATCGTCTGCAGTGGCGTGAAGTGCGTGAATCCGAGATATGTTCCGTAGGCGACAGGTGGTAGCCATACAGTGGGTACAACATACCATGCAGTCTTGCTCAATGGCTCCAAGAAATTACCAAACAGCGGCGCGCTGGCACCACCCTTGTAATGCCGTGGTCGATGGACCTGCTCGAGGTAGAATTGCTTGCTGAAGCCTCCGTTGAACACCTGCATCAGCAACGGTCGGTCCAGATCCAGAAACTTGTGCTTCTTGTAGTCTTCGCGCGTGTCCGTCTCCTTGTCGAGGTCCTCTGCTGAGCTCAAGCCAGTATTCTCATACACTGCTTTCTCAGCCTGCTCCTCGCCGAACTTGCTCACCTCCTCTCGCTTCCTCACTTCCTCTCCTGCACCTCCGCTCTCCAGCTCCATCATGCCCTTCTCCGTGCTACCAGGCTCCAGCGGCACGATCGCGAACGGGTCGTCGCTCTTGACCACTGCATCTATGACTTTCTCGCCTGCCACGAAGCCAATCAGGTGATCATCCAGGATTTCCCACGCGCTCTCGCTGTGCGTGTGCGAGACCTCGTCCTGCATGATGTCTGTGACATCTTTGCCGCCATATTCGACTATCAGCTCGCCGCCTCCTGGGTGGTCGTCGAGAAAGGGTGTGATGTCGTACACTTTCGTGCCGACTGTGACATAGCAGGAGGCGGATGTGTTGTGGGAGGCGACATCCGCGGTGGGCAGTGTTGGCAGTGTCCGGCCGGGCATTGTGAGGGTGATGTGAGGGTGATTTACAGGTGATGGCCCTGATGGCCGATACGGTGAGATTGCTCAGGCAGCAAGTATCTCGATGCCTCGGTGATGCGTTGATGGGGGATGCTGTGAGGCCGATGTGCGGCGAGTATGGTTGATGTAGCAGGTGTGTGATTGAGGAAGTTACTGTCCGGTCTCTTAGAACATGAGGCTGCAGTAATGTCAGCTTGTCATCAACGGGCAATTTCGGCACTTTGGTGGCGATTTGGTGATGGCCATCTCATCACACATGCGGCTCGCTCTCGCGATCTCGGTATCCACAACTAGGGAGACTTAAGCTTTTTGCTGCCGGCTGCATCCGCCATGCAATCCTCGAATTGTGCAATATATCGGACAGTATTTTCTTGCATAGGGTTGTGCACAATCTGACGCCTTCATGTTCTCTTAGAGGTGTCCGGAGCGCCAATATCAGTCTCACTGCAAGTGTTATATCACGTCGACTGGGTCAATGAGAGGAAACCTGCCCCGTGATGAAGCTCCTATCTTGGGGCCTCCTGGTTCTTGGGTGCTTTGAGGTAGCTTGTAGGTGCAGTAGTACATGCTTATCACCACAGGAACCCTCTCGCAGCGTTCCTCGCCTTCTCACTGCTGTAGGCTTCGATCTTTACCGCACCCAGAATGACCTCCATCCCACTCCCGCCAGGTATGGGCTGTACTCTCAGCCGCCACTGCGCTTTCTTCACAATCCACTCATCTGCTTCCTCTTCCTCACCGCTTGCTTCCCTCCGCCTTGAAGCTTCGTCCTCGTCAGCATCCATGTCGGCATTTTTCTCCTCTTCCTTGACTCGCCACTCCTTCCCATCAAGCATGACATCCACATCAGTTCCTAGCCTGACCTTCACTCTCTCATCGCTGATCCCAGTGTTCCTCGGACTTACTCCAAGACTGCTTATGCCTTTGCCAGTGTCCATCAACATCAGACCGAGTGGCTGCGTGATGGGCAAGTTCATCTTGTTCGCCACCACGCCGAAGAGACTGGTGATGCGGGCTAGTGTCAGACCCGAGAAGACTGCTCGACCATATCGCACGGGTGCATTATGAGTCAGCGCAGCAACAGCTAGCTCAGTGCTCTCGTCGCCAGATATCTCCACGATCAAGGCGTGGGCTTCGGCATCGATGTAAGGCCGCTGATAGTAGATCCAGCCCGCTCCACCGATCGCAGGTGCGAGAGAGACAGTACTTGCCGGCGAAGCATCCGACGGCTCAGACGGTGCAGCTACGGCATCCGAGAGGAATGAAATGCCTGACTGTCGCACATCCTCAAGTCGAATGAGGATCTCACTCTTGCCTCTGGCGAGGTTGTGTGAGATGTCGCAGGGAACAAGCCTCTGCTCTAGCCCTTTCAGGTGAAAGTACCGCGCATCACGTAGCAGCTCCTCGCGATGTTCCTTGCATCTGATCTGGAGCGGGTAGCCCTTGAGCACTTGCAGCAGATCGGCGAACGTTCGTGCACTTCTCCCCATCACCGAGGGTGGTAGTAACGAAGGCGGCCGTAGTAGTGTGCGTTGCGTCAGACCCGGGAAGACGGAGCTGGGCGTCGTGAAAAACGAGCTGAAGCCGAGGGAGAAGTAATTTGGTGTGTTGCCTGGCGAGTTGAAGAGATCCTTGGGGATTTGGAACTCGGCTTCGCCTACGCGAACGTAGATCGTTGAGGCAAAGAGCTGAGCTGAGAGTCGTGGCACTTGTTCGCTGTCAGTACTGGAACGTAGTATGCGCAGATGCCGAAACTTACAGCTGTAGAACTGCGCATCAGCGAATAGTCGCACGAAGTGTGGTCCATCTCGCGGCGAGACGTGATAGCCCTGTAGATGCAGACTGATGTCCTCGAAGGTGCTCTGCGACTGTGTCAGTCAATCCAGACATCTCATCAGACGAGAAGGCCCAAACTACCGGATCTCGATCGATGTACAGTGTCCTCACGCTGTCAGCGCTGTCGCTCTGCCGTAGTTGTTCCTCGAAGAACTGCGAGAAGTACGAGGGTGCTCTACAAGCCTCAGTATAGCTTTCGTGATGATGTAAGTGGAGTCATGCCTACCGTCTGACGATATCGACGCCCCTGAGAGCCTGAAGAGTCGATCACCAATTTGTATTGGAAAGACCTTTCGCGTTGGCAGGAAAATAGGCGTTGTGGCATCTGGGAGAGCCCGATCCGCGTTGCTTCCAGGTATCTCGTACGAAGGCTCCCTCGAAGGCGCGCTAGGACGAGCTCTCGCGGCGCGCGGTGATGTCGATCCCATATGTGATGTCTTTGTCAGCTCACTTCCTTCCGGCACGGTATGTGATCGCTTCAGGTCGGTCCTCGAGTCGACTGCAGTCAGAGAAGAGTCGGCGTTGACTTTTCGTTTTGTCCCTGATGCCGAAGATACAGAGGTGGGTACAGTCAAGACGGAGCTAGACGACAGCGCGCGTTCGAGAAGGTTCCCCGAGGCCTTGCGCTTGGTGGCCGAGATGATGGGTAGGACGTCCGGCCCGTGAAATTCCCGTACACTACCAGCAGGCTGGTTGCTGCTGGTCAAAAGCTCGCCTTGGGGTTCATAGATATACGTCGACGGGGCTGCGCTGGCAATGCTCGGTGACTTCCAGTTCCAGGTAGCAGACTCCAGTGAGTTTTGACCACCGGTGCTAGATTGGGCAGCAGCGCCATCACTATGTATACTCCCTTGAGAGATGGCATCTTGGGACACCAGTAGGTCCGTCGGCGTGTCTGTTACATGGTGCCTTAGGCTTGAAGCTTTCTCGGCCGGTAAATTTGGGGCCATTATTGATGTAGTAGCAGTTGGCAGTGATTGCTCGAGCATATCAGCTGCATTCGCAGATCACTTGGCAGCGTTCTACCGTTTGCAGCGGAAGACGGAATTTCGGGTTCGCGAGCACCAGCTGAGTACTTCCAGCCGTTACCAATATCACAACGGCGTCATTCGCGGCATGGTAGTTCACTCGAGTCCAAAGGAGTTGCGTCTAGCCCGAGTCTCAAGCCGCCAGTAGTGATACTAGTATGCCATCGGACTGTAGCGGAGGGCTGACTGGAAATTTGTCAAGACACGAGGAGAGAGGTGATCACGGCTGGAGCGTGACGATCGCATGAAGTTAGCGCCAGGTACAGAGGGTCGATCTGCCGCCTTGCTGACAGCGCGTCAGCGGGGCGGCGCTCGTGCGGCTGGGAAATGTGAAGCAGGTCAGATCGATAGAGTGATCGTGGATCGATGAGGTGTAACAAAGCTCTGCAGCGACGTATCGTGTGTACGCGACCTCCCGGGATGAACTCCATTGAGCTTCGCATAGGACTACTCGTTTGCGCTGTGTATGAGGAACTCGCATAGTGACAGCTAATGTTTTAAGGCCCTGCCGGCGCACTAAAACACACTAGCCTGCGCGTCAACAGCAATCTGGGAAGACCGCAAGCCCATGCCGTGATAGTGACGAAAAGGAAAGGCTACTCAGGCTCGTACTGTAGTGTCGTTCGAAACCTTCGCGGACATAGTAGTCAGTGCTGCGGCCGCCAGCGTACCTTATTGATGACAGAGCTGGATGACAAAGGCAACGAGAGCTTGTTAGGCAGGGCGGAATCATGGCACATGCATCGGGCCGACTGCCATTGGAAATCGTGAGCTTCATGGGTTTGACATGTGGGCGTCACGACAAGAACACAGACCAGACGAAAGCAGCGGATCTCCACAGGGAGCCTCCATGACAAAGCTTTCCCTCTCTTTCCAGTGACGTGCTATCGCAGATACAAAAGCATACTCGGACGCTGCGTACGGGCGATATCATTGACACTCCAACACGCATATCGTTGCTCGCATTCCAAGCTTGTCAACGAATCGAGCTTCCGCATGCGCCATACCACCTCTTATCTCGAAGCCTACTTCGTCCAGCCAAGCATCTATCGACGCACTTTAATTGCACGAATGATTCGCGATGAGGTTGGTTGGCATTGCCGTCAGCCTCTGATGTCCCTTGAATAGCAGCGCGGAGAGATTCCGCTAGCAGGAATTACATCGACTCATCATCGCGGGTGAAGCTGTAGTAGCCTGAGGTTCCTTTCACATTTCTAGAGATGAGCTCGTTCACGTCGAAGCACATGAAATCCACTTCGCTTTCCACAGTAGTATGGCTTATGTTGCGACAATTCTGAGCGTATAGCTTGAGGCGCGTACATCGAAGTCCAGACATGCATACAGGCGACTTGAAAGCATAGCAACGATAATACAATAATGAGTTGATCGATCAGCGAGGCGATAATGAGTGACCATGTCCAATATATTCATAAATGATATGGAAACTTGCCAGACGATCTGGAAGTAGCGATAAACATCACCGGCAGAAGTAATGGTGTGAACTGATTGATTCACAGACTATACTACATTGTCGTACACTTCGTTCTCTCCTCTCATTCCGTTATGCACCATCTAAGCACCCACGGGGTCCTGGCAGATCAAGGCCTGACCGAGAATAGGCAGCGCGCAGCACTTGGCCTGCTGGCCCTCAGCGGCGCAAGTAGCGACAAAGTTGTCGGCCGATGTGGGAGTAACTTTGGCTGCACGTATTGTCAGTGATGGATCGCTAGTGCGTGGGACAACAAGGCGACTTACGGTTCACGCAGTTGAGATCTGCGACACCGAGGACATCTGTTGCGCAGCAGACGGCGTTGCTGTATGTGCCTGAGCAGACGAGGGTCTGGCGCTTCTCTGTTGGCGCGGCCGAAACGGCGATGGCGCTGAGCGCGAAGGTGGCAATGGATGTGAAGAGCATGTTGGCGGTTGGATGTGTTGGTTGGATGTGTTGGTGAAGAGATGGTGTGGTGGAGTTGATTTGGTTGTTGGAGTTGTGTTGGAGGTGCTGAATGATGCTATTGGATTGCTGGCTTGATGATGAAAAGAAAGCGATTGTAGGACAACTTGACCTGGCTTCTTATACACCTACAGCCATCGCTTCGTCCACCTTCGTCGCCTACGACTTCATCCACTCGCCACCGTCACCTATACCACTACGTCAGTCAAACCGCTGATCTTCCAAGGCCTGCATCCATATCGAAACCGTGCAAAACCACCTTGTCAGGATCAATAGGCTCGCGCAGTGCCTGCAACTCAGGGTTCATACCCTCGGCAGATCCCTCGATAGTGCTATATAGGCGCGAAGATCGTCATATAGGGATGTCAGTGTAGGGGATTGGTATAGCCGTTGAGTCTCGCGTCGGAAGCGCGGCTAGACAATGACGTGAAAGGGGTGTTGCCGAAACATGGGGTCCTGCATGCGGCTGTTCTTGCGGCTGCCACTCGGTAAGAATATTCCGGTCGAGTCGGCAGAGATTGCCTTATTGCCAGGGTGCGAGGCGCACGCAGGGTTTTCTTCATATAGCCCTGCAGGGAGATCTGAATTGAATGGTATACTCGATGTGAATGCAGGGGAGCCATTCGGGCTGCACAGCCGTATTACCACTTATCTAGAGACCGATGGGGCCCGACAGGAGCATCCGTACAGGCGTGGCAAGTGACGTTCGGGCAGACGAACCCATGATCGCTCATGATGCAGCTCCCCACAATAATCTCCAGTGTAGCCGGGTTGGGGTTGGGACAGCGCGGTCTAACACTCAAAGTGCAGCCGGCCTGCATGCCCAAGAGGGTGTGCTCCGTCGAATATGGCCAGTGATGGGCCATTGGAACCAGCCAACCCCAGTCATACTCAGCTTCGACGACAAAGCGTAGTGACGTCGGGTTCTTGACGCTGTTGCAGAGCTCGGTACCGAAATGAGGCCTCGTCCAGTAACGCGGTTACGTCTGCTCCTGTCTCCATGGAAGATACGTACCGGATCGTCAAGCACAGCCACGGGCTGAATGTGCCAACCGGACGACCCTCGAGAGCGCCACAGGCATCACTCCCTGGATGTCAAGGCTAAATGCTCCTTCATCTACGCGTACCTGCATCAGCATGCACAGCCATCTGCAAACCCACAGCCATGCGGTGCGGCGCTGTGAGAACTCAAGATCTGCACTCCTGTACGACGTCGGTTGCACAGGCAGACTAGGGTGAAGTCCTGAAAAGGCCCGCATGGATACGCCGTATCCCTGCCTATAACATGTGCCGACCCTGCATTCGGCAGTGAGGCTCTCAACGGCGGCGGCAATGCTGCAACGTTCTGGTGGCGTCTAGCATTGTTTCCATTTACACACGGCCATAACAGTAAGGACTGCGGATGAAGTGGACGGTGTGAGTGCTGCTGCCGATATTGCAAGCGAAGTGGGAAGGGAAACGGTGGTGAAGCCGAAGCGCGAAGCTCGGAGGGATTCAACGACGTGACGTCGTTCAGCCCTACCGTGCTCCATGTCGCGTGCAGATGAAACCGTATGGATACGCGGCTGTCAATGCCGGGGAGAACATCAGTATTTGGTGTAATTCCAACGATGTTGATTCTACTGCAATGCGAGACAAGGCTGCTTGGAGATTGTGCGAGACACGTGTGGTGCCAGACTACGCAGCATCGCCTGCTGTCATCAGTATGGAGAGGCGGCTTTCAGTGCCGACAAAGATATCGATGACTGTGAGCGCGACATCATCGCCTGCTCCATTCGGCGACATTGACACGCACCTTGCTGGTCTGGCTAAGCAAGCACCTTGCGAAGACGTGAGCTTCGGTTCAGACATGATTGCGTCCCACTTCTCCTCGCGCATTATTGACTATTCGATCGAATCCGCCAATGGCAACTGAGCCTTACCTGGAAATGTACCGAATCTGTCGCAACGGCTGGGGAGAGACTCCATTTTCGTAACCAAGGGCACGATAATATATGCTCAATTCATCGTGACACTTAGGTTGCCTCTGAACAGGGCAGCGATTGGCCGGATCTTGACTGAAGAGGTGAACTAACGTGCAGGGTAATCGAGATGCTTTCATCACTATTATATTCGAATCCGAACGCAAAATCCAGCTCATGCCTTACAAAATCTTGTAAGGCTCCCCAGTCAGCTTCTCAACCTCCGCCACGCTCTCCTTGAATGTAGGCTCAGCCTCCAGCCTGGCGATATACGCCCTCAGCTTCGGGAAGGTTGCCTCAGGAAGCTGCGGCTTGGCAGCCATGAGCGGGAAGCTCATCAGCATATCGGCAGACGTCAGCTCCTTGCCACACAGGTACGAGCCACCATCGGGTGAAGTCGAGATCTGCGACTCGAGGAATCCGAACTGCGTTGCGAGGTTCTGGTTCAAGAACGCGGATTCGATCTTGCCGGCGACAGCGCGGGTAAGAGGCTTGACGAAGAAGGGGACGGCAGGGCCATCCTTGAGTTCTGCGCATATCTGTCAGTGATCTGCAATGCAAGGGAAATCTGATGGAAGGGCGTACGGTTCATGATGTGCGAGATCAACAGGATCGCCATCAAGCTTCCCTCAGCATAATGCATGTAGAACTTCCATCGCAGATACGCCTCAGTCTCTCCTCCAGCCTTGCCCTCCTGACCATCGCGCCATCGCGTGGGGATCAACTGAGGCGCATAATGCTCGCTCACATACTCAGTAATGAGACCAGACTCGGCGAGAGTGACCGGCGTCGTCGAAGTTGGCGAGGTGATGGTTATTACTGGAGATTTGCCGAGAGGATGAGCTTTCTTGAGGTCTTCTTTGGCGAGGCCGTCGGCGCCGCGCTTGTAGAGGTCGAGCTTGTAGTCGATGTCTTTGCAAGAGCGGAGTAGCCAAACTATGCGTTGCGCGCGGGAGCGTTCGAGCCTGGAGTATCGTGAGTGTGAGTAGATGCGGAGGGCAGAGAAGGTGGGAAAGGTAGTTTGAGATCGATCATGGTGCGACTCTGGGATTGTTATTTGATTCAATGAAATGCCAGGGGGATTGCTTAGGTCTTCCACAACATCGAGCGTAACTGAAGCCAACGTACCAATGCAGCGTGATCTGCGTCTTTGGAACCTGTGTGTCTGCCATGCTGCCTACTGTACGGGGGAAGGTGAATCGATTATATCGCAAGGCAGGCTTGATGAGAGAACTGGATCTACTTATGCCTCGCCCCAACATCAATTTCTGAGGTCTGATAAGA
The DNA here is from genome assembly GCA_002077065.1 of Cryoendolithus antarcticus. NCBI lineage: Eukaryota > Fungi > Ascomycota > Dothideomycetes > Cladosporiales > Cladosporiaceae > Cryoendolithus > Cryoendolithus antarcticus. The sequence continues at coordinate 221,755 of NAJO01000052.1, read as the reverse complement.
GCCTACTCACACCGTTTGGCTCGTGAAGAAGCTCCAGCTTCCGAGCCGAGGCGTTGTCTCGAAGTCAAAGATCTTGGCACCGACGGCTCCTTCCGCTCACGTGTAGCTGAATGGAAGCTAGTGCAAGTGACGACAACCTCAATCGTTCCCACAAGAGAAGGCATCGTCGTACAGCAAATCACATACCGCAATCATGAGGCCCTCGATAGCAAGAATGGCGGGCCACGTCAACAGTGAGCGCGGACCGGATGCCCTGAGACAGGAGTGTAGCTGACGAGGAGACAGGCTTGAACATGGACCCGGCGTTGGTCAAATATGCCAGTACGTTCGCACCACCTTACCCAACTGGACGCATTGGCGACACACAGTCAGGAACACGGACGATAGAAGCGCGTGCTGGGAGCATGATGCTGCGGGCTGGAATTTGGGATACCAGGGAAGGACATATATTAACTTGCACGCAGACATGTACGTGAAGCGACACGAGTTCTTCAGATGGACACCACGGACGGCATGGCTATCCTTTGTATACATTGTCGCGGTACCGGCGGGGTTCTTGTACATGGGATATCAGACAGAGGTGAGTCGTGCTGCGAAAGCGTGGGCATCATGGGTGCGGCGCCATGACAGGCGAGCCGAGCTGTGATATGGTGCCCGCAAGCACGATGAATCTGCAGCGTGTATGCTGACTACAACGAACAGGGCAAGTGGCAAATGCGCGGCAAGCTTCGGGGCGACCCTATCGCAGAGTTCTGAGCGAAAGGCTGAGGTGAATCCATGGGTATGGGAGTTCAAGGAGTTTGCGCATGGGCTGGCGACGCAATGGTCGCAGGACGAGCGAAGAATGTGTACATACTTCACCAGTATTGCTGCATGATCGCTGAAGTGCCTGTCACCACAGTGTCTCGCCGGACTGGATTCATATGCATACAGACCGTTGCAGGGCGACAAACACGCCATCTATCGCTCATCCGGAAGCTTAAGGATTTTGTGCTGCTGTCAACTGCACGGCAGTCGCCTTTCACTATCACCGTTGCAGTGAGACAGAGCAGTGGTCACAACGTCATCCCACCACGTCCAGTCCCCTTCGACTCCCACCATTGCTTCGCCCGATTCACGGATCGTCCTGTGCTACTACATGAGTACTCATGATAGTGAGCTCGTCGCAAACCATCAGTATGAGAGAGCTGATTCAACGGCAGCGTATCTGCTTTGATGTTGAGTCTTTAACATACATCGTAGCAAAGCGTTAATCTGCCGTGCAGGAGCTGATAGCAGCCATGGTCATGCGCTCACAGTTGAGATCAGGGACATCAGAAAGGAGCCGACCCCGATGAAGTTCGTCGAGGGCATCAAGAAGCTGTGGAACAGCAAGAACGGTGCCACAACGAGCTCTAGGCAATGCCGCTCAATACTGGCTGCCTGCGACTTAGCTCAAGCGGAAGAAACAACCATGCAGATCATGACTTGCGCATTGCAGCATGCACATATGGGTGCAGCGGCTGTCACTCCGATCGACTACTTGGCGGATCTTGCAGGCATTGAGCTCGGTATCGAGTCGGAGACTCTTAGAGCTCGCAGTCTGTAGCGCATCGGCGACATGGCAGGATCCGTGTTCCGGAATGATTGGAAGCATGGAGGTACCACGTCCTCACGGTGCATTGGACGCATACGCAAGCGAGAATCGGCCCCTCAAACGTGCTCTCATGATCTCGGACGTCAAACAACTTGAGGGAACAGCCTCGGTGGTCCAGTTCCTCATGTAACTAGACATGGTGCTAGTTCGTAGATCGTGCGGTGAGTGCCGTAGCAGACGCATATTCGCAGCGTTCCATCGGCGCATATAAATTCACTGTCGTCTGTGATGACTCAGCAAAAACACGAGGCTCCCAAATCGCACCTGCCCAAGCTACACAAGACAACATATGCTTTGCATAATGCACGTGAATCACAATCAGAACACGACAACACTGCACACATACCCTCTAGAACCCCTATTCAAACAATATCGATCTCACGAGGATCTTGTGGTGCTGCAAGCAAGCACTTCACAGACGCTCATTTTGATGTCTTCCATACTCGCGACTATCATTCCACGAGTAACACATAACATGTGGCCTACTCCGATGGGGACGATGCTGTCATCACTTCCATCGGATGATGAGGCCTCTGCACTTCCAAACTCCACGGTGGCACCCACAGCGACACCTACAGAACCTCCAGCGCGGCGACTCCGCAATCTATTCACTAGGCGGCCGGGGTTGAACCCTCGAGCAAACGATTTCACGCCGACGATGTCCAACAAGCGCAAGAAGACAACATCACCAGCTAGAGCTATCCGCCCCAGTGTACCACCAACTGCCGCAGATCCAGTGCTGTCCGCTCACGAGATCTTCGCGGGAGTCGATGTTTCCACGCAGCCCAACGTCACTGCCACGACTGTAGAGTCGGTCGCATGGCGACTCACGGAAGCTCTTTCCGACGATGACATGGTTCCCGATGATATGGCTGCTCTGCTCGACGGTGCTGCCATGGGCGCTGGGTCTACACATGCACGAGCCGCCCTATCTTTGCTAGCATCGAGATCAAACTCAGCAGGTGCCATGTCATCCGATCAGGGCAAACTCCGTGTCGCTGGCGCGATGTTGATCGAGAGCACTGGACAAGACCAAACGCTCGACGATGAGAACATTGCTCGGAGCGGTGAAGTGTCGTACTTACCACTTGGGTCTACAACATCTAGAGGAGCTTATCAGATTCCCAAAAGCTTCAAGATCCTCCCTGCGATACGGCGGCAACTAGATCATTCCATGCATCAGTCAACATCAAGTGTGGCAGTATGGCCGAGCAACGAGCTGCCTATGGAGATCTTCGAACTCATTACCCTGCACTTGGCAAGAACAGATGTTCGATCGTTGCGCCTCGTAAATCGTGAGTTCGAGCAGAAAGTGTCTCCGTCGCTGTTCCACAGTGCTGTGGTCCCCTTCAACACCGAATTGTACGATATGATGGCCGAGGAGGTGAAGAAGAAGGACGCATCTGCAATTCGCTACGGCAAAGGCAAAGGTAAGGCTCGGGAGACGCTAGAATCGGAACTTCAGTGGAAGAACGCCACGACCGACCGAGAGGGTAAGGTCTATAAGGGTCACGGGCTTAGGGTGTTCGAAGGTTTCGGACCTCACATCAAGCGATTTGGTATGAGTTTTGAGGTCACTGAGGCACAGCTGGCACATCCACCTGAGAAGCGCGAGCTTGACCCATGTATTGCTTATCATGGCGCATACGACTGGCCACCACCGCAATACCTACGATTCTCCAATCTCGCGGGCCTCGAGCGCACCGCAGATGAGACGTCGCGCATGAAAGCTGCTTTCTCGAAGCTGGTCAATGTTCAGGAGATCGGCCTGTCGATCGATAGTGGACTGGGACGACTCAACGGAGCAGATGTCTCGCCTTACACGATGGTCCACGATCACCCACTGTCTGTATTCTCTGCTAGTGGCGACTCACAACCAGATCACACTCGGCAGGCGAAGAAGCAATTCTGGACAGCATTACAGCGATCACAGCAAAGTATTGGTCGTCGGCCAAACGCCAAAGAGACGAATCTTCATTATGCGAACATCTCCGCCGGACTGCATTCTATCAATGGCTTATGCAGCTCGGAATATATTAGCACAGGTCTCTGGCCACGTGCAGATGCGCGCGGAGTTCTAGGAGGTTCGAGATATTCTGGAGCTTCCGCACGAACTGGCGTGGCTTATCTACTCACTGATCAGGATGAGAAGTCGTTTGCGGCGCCAGTCAACCCTGGCACATTGCGTAAGGAGCAAATCGAATGGCTTCTTGAGACCGAATGGGCTCAGCGCGCATTTCTGGAGTCATATATGTTGGCAGTCATGGATAACCCCTCCGTGTTCAGCAGGGTTACTAAACTCCACGTCGTCAAGATCTCGAGCGGACTCCTTCCGATATTGGGTCGCGTACAGCTCTGGGCTGCGCTTCCACTTCTCGAAGACGTCACTCTGTGCGTGAGTCCAGACTGGCGTTGTGTGCAGAAAGATACTGCTGGCTATGCTGAGGCTCCCGCCAAAGCCCCGTCGCTGGCTGTCCAGCTTCTCCACGGAGTGCTGCGGCAGATTCAAGGCATCTCCCATGTCAAGCATCTTACCTGCGGATACACTGACGGTGGTGAGAGAGGGGCAGGAGTCCTCGGAAGAAACAACAACCTCTTACCGGCGCCGATACTTCCGCTGGCCCAGTGCCTGGCTATCACACCCACTGGCCTACTGGACATGGGCTACCTGGAACATCTGACCCTAGTCAATTGTTGGATAACACCGCCAGCGCTCGAGGCACTGTATCGTCGACAATCACACGGCTCTCTTCAAGTGCTGAAGTTTGATTCCGTGTCGTTGACTGCGAGTCCTCGGGCGCCGCCGCCAGCAGGTGCTCCAGCTCAGGCTGCGGCACTGGCGCATGCGCACCTCCAGCATGCGCATCTTCCGCATGCGGCTCTCGCTGGACAAGCCGGCGGATGGGGCGCTCAGGCACCTCCACACGTGCCTGCACCTCATCTAGTGCTGCCACAGCCTGCGGCTTGGCTGCCTGCCATTCCAGTCGCTCCCGTGCCGAACGCGAATGCTTTGGCGGGGTTACACGGCATCAACAATACCCCGGCCATCGTCGCGCCATTCGCGAACGCCGTTGTGGCATCTGGTCTGTTGGGGAACACACCACCAGCACAGGCCGCTGGCATCATCTCGCAGCTGTGGCTACGCAACCGCGCCCAGTGGCTCAACTACACCACAGGTCTGGCAGGTCCTGCGTCTATTGTGCAATTCATTGCTACCACACCAGGCCTCACGATGGCGTCATTTGTCGGCCAAATCAACATGCATAACCATCTAAATTTCGCGGCGCCAGCGATGCCAGCTCCCGCGCATCAACATCATTACCAACCTTTACATCATCAACAGCCTTCGTACCCTCACATTCGCCCTGATGCATCGACATGGGCTACCAACCATCGCGACGGATCCTGGCCGGACCTAATCGACCAGCTCTCGCCAGGCCCAGTCTTCGACGACTACATGCCCCAGCCTCAACCCCGGGAAACCCAACGCATCTCCCGCCCCAGGATCGCCCTCAAGAAACTCATATTCTCCTCCTGTGGCTACGTCCGGCTCCCCGCTAACGCAAACCTCGACCAAACAGCCGTACATTGGGACGTGCAGCACCCTCTCCATTCCTCTGCTTGGTTTAGGCAACGGCAGCGCGGGCTGGGGGCTGCGGCGCAGACCAGTCCAGACATCTATCTGGGGAAGCTTACGCAGTTTTTGCCTCCTGCGGAGCTGGATGCCATGTTCTATGCTTGGGGAATGACGGCTGGGTGGGATGATGCCGAGGCTGCTGAGGCGGCGGAGTATGATGGGCAGTTGAAGGGCGGGAGTGGCAGGTTCTCGGGGGTTGTAGAGATGGGGATGGAGCTGAGAAGTTGAGTGCGTGGTACGGGTATTTTTAGCTGGTGTTAGTAAGTGGCAGGTTGTATGAGATCGACGGCCGTGCAGTGGATGAACATTGGACCTTGAGTAATTGTCCATTCTGACAGTAGCCGCACCCAAAGCCTCTTCATTATCTCCACAGTATTGTTGGGAAAAGAACAGCAGGCACGTCCTTATCCACAACTCACCTCAGATGGTATCTCGACGATCGCTTGCTCCAGCAAGCGCGCGATCAGTGCCTTCATCGCAGCGATCGCACCTGTACCGCGATCGGTCTGTGCTATTCCCTCCATATGTTCGTGGCTATTGACCTTCATCTACTTCCCTCGTTCCTGTTCCGCACGGGTGCGTAGTCACCTAACACGACCAACAGCCACCCGATGTCGACCTGGCAGCAACAAGACCTCCCGCATTACACCCGCCTCACCAATCTAATCAAAGACTACGAGGATCCCGATGACACTCCAGCAAGTCACGCGGAGATCCTACAGCACGTTAACGGAATGAGAATCTGCAGGAAGGGCGGCTGAACAACGGCTTGAATGCAGCCGCCAAGGGCATCTTCGCAGTAGGCGTCGCTGCACTGGACGAAGCCGTGTCGAGAGCTTCCGAAACTGGAATCGATGCGGTTGCCCGCCAAGCAGTCTATGAGAAGTGCGCTCGGTTGCTGACGAATGTATATGGAGATCTCCTGAGTCGCAGAGCCAGTCCAGAGGAACAGAGGAGAGCTGGTATTGCCTCGTTCGTACAGGAACGCTGCGGAATGCAGGAGTTGTATAAGTGGCTGAAAGATAGCAAGTAGTATCATTAGCTTGATCAGTGTGGCAAGTGTTCCTACGATCTTCTGTACAGAGACACTGCTGCTCTCTCCGAACTTCTGATAAGTCTGATGCTACTATCATGAACTTCGCCTTTGCCGTTCTGTAGCTTCTGCCGCCATGAGAATCCAACCGGTCCGCCGTGAGTCAGTAATGCAGCTCTACGCCTCTCCAAGGTACTGCAATCTGTGGCTTGCTGTTGTGGTGCAGGCTACAGATGCTCACGCGTGTTGACGCGGTGTCCAAGATTCACTGCCTCAAGATAGCAAGAGCAGGGCGATGTCAGTGCAGCAGCTTCCTTGCCACCCAAAGTGATGGCCTGTAGGTGTTCTGCAACATGCTCTCTGAATCCTGGATATAGCCAGCAGGCTGCTTCAGTCTGTCAACGTGCTCCACGATCTCGAAGCCCAGCTTCTGGACCAGTGCGACGACCTCGTCATTGCTCAGCTCGAATGATCCTGGTGCTCCGATTCCACTGTTCTCATATTCGCGCGACTGCACATTATCGTCATCGTCAACTTCCATGTCAGGTGATGCTCGCCGTCGCTCCCGATCCCTTCGCCTCTCGGCCGGCGTTGGAGCTGCCTCGAAGTGCCACAGCAGTGGTCCAACGTTGACCCAGATACCACCAGACTTGAGGCAATGCTTGACAGTCTCGATGTATTCGATGACATTTGGTGCAGTGTCGATGAAGAAGCAAGTCACAACCGCGTCGAATGTCTCTGCGTATCGAGGTTCGCGGTACAGAGCGCAGAAGTCGCCCGCCGTCATGTGCAGACTTCCGCCGTTCTTGGAGTCCAACAAGGCCGCAGAATCGACATCAGGGATGCTGACAGCTCGGAGTTGGTTTGCCCTTGTCAAATGGTTCGAGAAGGCTAGTGCCCAAGGATACAAATTGTGTTGTCCAGTGTGCGCGGTGCGGTTGAGGATGTAGTGAGATGCAATGAGCTGATGGTAGCTGATCTCGTTACCTTCAGATTCATATCCTCTTCCGGCAAGCTCCCACGCCAGTCGTCCAAGTCCAGCGCCTGGCACCAGCACTCGGAGATGACCTGTCCCGGATGCTGCAATACGGGAGCATTGAGGTCCTAGGGCTTCGAAGATGGGCGCATAGACTGCTTCACGCTCGGGCGCAGCTTCAGCAGACCAATCTCGATACAACTGACGGATCGTCGAGCGACACTTGTCTACATCACTCGGTTTGGCAGCACCATGCCAAGTATGATTATCAGGATTGATGCCAAACTGCTCGAGACCAGACGCCAGAACAGCGTCAGCGATATCAGCATTGCAGTCTATGGCGTCGTCCACGTCTCTGAACGTTTGTGGCAGCGAGAACGGCGGCTCCGAGAGCATGTCGACGTGTGCTGCAGGTAAGCTGTAGAACGCCTGGCGACGAAGATGGGTGATGTTGTAATGAGCTGCTTGGCGGTATTGCCTAGAAGAGGAACATAAGAGACAGACATGATGCTAGGGAAGGACACGTGCTGCAGTTCAAGAGACGCACGTGAGGGTAAAAGTGCTGCGCATGCATGAGATCTGTACCTACCGGAAGGAGTCCAGCGCTGCGAATAGCACCCTGCGCTCTTCGGGATCGGATATAATTGACATTATAGCGAGTCTACACTAGAGCTGGAGAGGCGGGAAAACTTTCGTTTCACGGAGATGTCATATATGTATTGAAGTCGTCAACGTGAAGGTTGTCGTCAGGTCGAGTGCCAAGACCAGCTCATATCCAACCTCCCTTAAGTGTATCCAGCCATACACCATCTTCTGCTCATCCTCAGTAAGGATTGGCTGTTATCATGGCCGCTGGAGCTCCTCGCGCTCCCACCGCGAATGGCACCCATTCCGCAGCCTCAGCCAAGCCGATCCAGCTCGCCGTCACCCTCCCCTCGAACCCTCAAACCAAAGTTCATCTCCACCTCACATTGACTCCAACCACGCTACTCCTCCACTCCACTACAACCTCTCCCGAGACGCCGTCATCATCCGCAGCACTCGGCTCCTTCGTGTACGCCCTTCCAGATCGCTACAATCCAAGTCAGCCACTGAGCACACCTCTCTACACGATACCCAACACAGTAGACTTTACGACAAGGTTGGCCAAGGTGCTCGTACGGAAGACTGGCAAGGCATGCTACGTTAGCTGGAGTGGCGACTTGACGGGCGGTGTGATGGGAGGGAGTGTAGAAGAGGAGATGGAGGTGTTCAAAGTAATTGTGGAAGCGGTGGTCGCTGAGGTCGGGAAGGGCGCTGCAGGATGAGACTGGTCCAACAGAGCATCCGCAGGACTATGGACGGATGTGCTTGTGACATGTTATGGACGCGATTCCGCGCGTTTCTCAGTTGGCTCCTTTCTGGCATACTGTCCGAGCATGCTCTTCAGACGGAGTGAAGTGCGTGTGCTACTATCAACCGCGCCACTAGCCGAATATCGCTCTTACTGCATTTCGAAAACGAGCTACGGGCAGGCGTGCAGAGAACGAGCTACTTACATTCCGGCGAATGGTGGAGGTAGTAGTCGGGAAGGGCGCTGTGAGCTGAGCCTGGATCCTAGAGCACGAGTCCTCGACTGGACAGGTGCTCTGCGTGGCAGATTGTGCACGTGATAGTCACTCTGGGGGTTTCCTGGCTTCACTCGGCATGCCATCAGCTCATCACTGTGGTGGTCCTCACTCAGAATTAGCATTGATGTAGGTATTAAAATGTGCTTTCACTGCTTCTGGAGTATATAGGCTAATCTTCTTCTCTTCTGCTTCCTCTCTCTTACCATAACCTTTTCTTCATACTACGGCGGCACACGGCATTTCCAAGGCCTCCCTCGACCAGCTAGTACACCACTTGTACACGACCGGACCCATGGCGACGCCTGAGATCAGGAAGGAACGCATTGACTCGCAGAATAAGTCACTGCTTCAAGAGATAGCGGACGGTCACAGAGCCTTGCAGCACGGCAACGAACCTACTAAGACCACGACTACCAGCCCTAACGCACCGAAGAACATCGTTGCGTACGAGATCTGTACCCTGCAGTACAAGATCGGCCAGCAGATGGACTTCGCTGAACAAACGGCTTCGATAAAGCTCGCGCTCAGGGGTGTTCAGGCTGCCAATACCGCTGGGTACAAGACCATACTCACCAAGCTCCTCGACCGGGTCGAGCGCAGAGCAGCCGAACTATACCCTCATATCGTACAGCCAGGTACCGCGACCGAACCTGAGATGACCACCGCACGCATGGCAGAACTCGTGCAGACTCCGGGCTTCTTCAAGGCACTCAGCGAGATGGACACGGTCGATCGCTACGCCAGATGAGCGAGGACGGAGTGTTCGAGAGCGAGTTCAAGGCTATACTAAGCGCGCATCTCGAAGTCCCGGATGAAGTCCCAAAAGCCGTCGCGTCCGTGTTCGAGCCACCTGTGCTGCGTCTCATGGCTGCTGCGCTCAGTTCTGCTGCCGACGGCGCCGAGTCGGGTCCGGAGCCGGAGGGTATGTGTACGTCCTTCTACTGGAACGTACAGTACTGACATATCACAGTGACAGTGCTGAGCAGCAGGCCTGTGAAGAGGGTCAGGGTCGAGGAGGCTAGGTCCAAGCCCGTCGAAGTGCGTCTGGTGGTGTCAGTGGACACCGTCGGTGGTGGGGTGGCTGTGCGCGCGCGCCCTAGTGCCGCGCAGGGTTGAAGTGGTACGTGCAAGTACACGAGTCGGCAGAGGGGAGATTCTGTGGACACGGATGGGCTCGGGCGTGGACATGGCTGGACTGAGGTGCTTCGAGGCAGTCCCGGACTGGAGCAAAGATGGTGCTCTCATGGACACAGCGAAGCCGGATTTGACAGTAGTGACCCAGTGCATCATAGCAGGAGAGGCCTTCGAAAACCTGAGAGAGCGAAGGTAGACCGGCCCCTCATAGACACTGCGAAGCGGGAATTTGACAGTCGTAGCTCGGTCTATGGTATCACAACACCCTGCAAAATCTTGAGAGAGCACAGGCAGAACAGCACTCAGCTTCCACACTCCCTAACCTCAGCCCGTCTCCACATAGCCACATGATCGATACCCCTAACCGTCCCGAATGCCGGCCTGATCAGACAAAGAGTGCCCTGTCACGGACACAGCGCAGATGACTTGGACAGTCGTGGCTTGTCATATAGTAGTACAAGAAACCTTCAAATACCTGAGAGAGCGGCCACAGACCAGTACTCAACTATCACCCTCCTTGACCTCAACCCGTCTCCACATAGCCACATGATCAATCCCCTCCTCATCCCAAATCCCCATCCCCTCATCAAGCACGAAGCCGTGTCGTGCCCAGAACTTCTGCAGTCCAATCTGAGCATGCACGAGAACCAGCCCCTTGAACTCGTCACCAACACTCAACGCAACACCATGCGAAGCGGCCCACTCAATAGCACGGTCAACCAACAACTTCGACACTTCTTTCCCTCGCCAGTCTTTCAAGAGAGCCAGTCGGCCGAGCTTGACGAAGATTTCGCTGCCGTCATGCATGTCGGACTTCACTGTTCCGATGTACGCCTCGCCGTTCATCTGCCGATGCTTATCGAACTCGTGCACAACCTCATGCGGCGGCGGCACAAGTCTGATACACCCCACTGGCTGGTTCTCGCCAGCATAAACAACCCAGTAGTAGCTACGTCTGTCGTCTGAATCGAGTTCGTTTTCAAGCGGGATGTGCTGCTCGTGGACATAGACTGCTTCGCGGATGTGCATGGCGTGGAGGAATGATGCAGGGATGTCTGGTGAGGGCTGCTGAGAGGGAGGAAGGTGGGGGATGTAGTGATCGAAGAGGGCGTCTCCGAGTCGGGAAGTGAGGCCAAGATGCACTGTAGGCTGCGTGGAGGCTGAAGCCATAGTGCTTGCTTCGGTTGTCGGTTCTCGCCAGAACGAGTCCAATTGTCGCAATGCGTAGTAGTGCAGATCCGTCGCACAGATTGCTGAGACCGCTAGGATGACGATTCGAGATAGATAGGGGCGAGTGATGAGGAAATGACAGGTCAAGGAAGGCGGAACTGTACTTATGTCTTTGGAGCCCAGTCTTCAACTGTACACCGGCAGCAGAATGCACGCAAACATAGCAAAATTGATGGAGACTTCGAGCACCTTCGATGTCAATGACAGCAATGTAGGGCGTGGTGTATCGACGTCTGAGTCGATGAAGTGCAATTTAGCGTTGCGATGTTACCAAAGCTTGGCATTGATATCGCCGAGCTTAACGCCGTTTGGCACGAAAGCACAGCAGCATTGTTATTCGCTTGGGACATGTCTCGCGTGCTACCCGTGGTCTAGCACTACTTTGGATGTATCCGCTGTGCAGTATGTCAGCCCAATCTCATCGGCGCGAGCTTTCGGGGCTGTGAAGCCTCACCTTCGCTCGGGACCACGCGCCATCACTGGGTCTGCAACGGATGGGTGCCACGCCGTACCTTTGCCGGCCAGGCCTTCTGCAGGTCGCTAAGAAGTGTGAAGGCACTGCACCTGACGGATGGCGTTCGGATCGTACCCTTCGCAGACTGAGTGTCGTTTGGTAGCGCTGAACGACTCTGCCCGGTCTTTATAGGGCACTTGCGAAAGCTGTGGACGCAGAGCGCAGCCTCTTTCATCTCAGATCCGGCTCCATCATCCACTCCGCCATCCTGATGTTATTGCTCTGCTTCCTCGGCCTGTCCATCTTCCCACGCGCAGTCCGCACGGGCAGCGCGTTCGCACTCCTTACGCCCAGTACATTCCCCCGGCGTTGCGCACCATGTGTCTCGTCTCTCGCGAAGATCTGCACAGCGCGCAGATGCGTATCCTTGCCATTTTGATGATTCTCAAGTATTCTCAATTGCACGAGGAAAGCCCTTAGCGTAGGGCGCTTGCTCCAATCGATTTCTCGCTGGTCCATAGGCTGATTCTCTTCATCCTCGTCGTGCTCAACTGGCCCAATATTGGAGAAGTCTACGTCAATCCAGCCAGTAGGCTGCTCGAACGACATCTCGGAAAACTCTTGAATATCGTGCGCGCCCATGCCTGCCAAGAACTGAATCTTTGTGGGCGTGTAAGACTCGTCTGACTCGAAGTCGAGGAAAACCCGCATGTGCGCGATGCTGACAAGCTTGAAGAAGTGGATACTTAGGAGATGTGGTTGGGGGCCGTCGGACTGCCAGAACTGGTTCAGATCTGGATTACGCAGCGCAGCTACTCCATTGCCAGGCTTTGCGGTCGTGACAGTCCATGATGCGAGGGAGGAGATCTCTTTCAGCCCGGGTGGAGGTTGAGCGCCTTGTTCGCGATGTTGATCGCCATCTAGGTGACACTACATCAGCTTCCGCTAAGAGCATATGCGTGTTCCTTTTGCCCTACCATGCATGCCATCGTCTCCCTCCTCGTCCTCCCCCTCCATGTCCTCATCGTCAGCTGCATCGAGATCGAGGACCACTTCATGCGGATGATCCTCCAGAATGGCATGTGTAGGCAGCTCTTCACTCTGCGATGTGGCAGCGCTCGCCTCACTCAGACGCTGCCTCGCCTGTCGTCTGGTTGACGGAGGCATGTTCACATTGTTCAATTCGCGTCATGTCAACTCAGGTAGGTCATCGGCCCGGGTACGAAACGGAAGTCCACATGCAGATTGACTTTCCCATACCCCTGCTGTGCAACGTGCGCGGAAAGTCAATCTACCCGCGGGTGATGCCGCGGCCCTTTTCTTGTCGATGTGAGACACGTCCAAACTTCTCGCTTGGAAGAAGTCTGGAAGAATGAGTCGTGGACACCAATACGCCATCTTGTTGCGTCACATGGTGTGACAGGTGCTGATAACGGCTGCCCCTCTGTTCAAAGTCAGAGAGGACAATAGGCCAACGAGAACAGCACCGGCACGAGCACGGGAATTGCTGCTTGCCATTGTCGCTTCCAATCTAACATGCATGCAGCTGCAGTCATCGCAGATTCAGGCACCTGAAACGAGGCCTGTCAAGGCCTGCTGTCGCACATCTCGGCCCGTGGACGACGATACCTGCATCGGCTACTAGGCATCGCACTCCGGTTGACACATCGCCGGCTTGTGCGCTGCGTTCTACTGCAAACATCTGTGCGCGCCTACATGCTCGTATCGGAACTTTCTCGACTCGAGCTGCAGGAACAGCGCTTGGCGGGAGTGTGTCAAATCTGGTTCCGAGGTCATTGGAATTGACAATCCTTCCGCTACTAAGCCATCACCCTTGCCCCGACCGCGGATATTGAGCAGCAGTGAGAACAGTGACCATCGAGCGACTCGAGTCGCTGGCCAAAGAGGTCGACTTCACAGCCTTCCACTGTTCTCAGTCCGCCCAGAAATCGCCTTGGAAACTCAGTCGTGTCCGAGTCAGGAAGCCAGAAACCTTCTCCGTACTCTGCATGAAACAATCAATTCGAATGCCTCGCATGATCTGCACAGCCGTTTTGCGTTCAGTGCCCTACTGCCATGCGTTTCCGCGATCCTCCTCACCCACATCTGGATCGCAATCGGCCTACTTTACTGCTTGCGACTCATGCTGATTAGCTTCGCATAGCCATAGCAACTTGGCAGCTCGTTGCAGGAGCGCCTGTCCTTGCACTCATCGAGGTAGATCTGCATTTTGTTTTCTTCTCTGCCTTCCCTGCCGTTCGATTATCGTTCGACCGTTTCGTGTCGTTTTACCAGTATCCTTCTAGCGTTGTACATTCGTCATGCAAGTGCAGCATTATGTAACGGCCTCTGCGTCCTGCTGGCGGGATATCTGAACAGCGCTGCTGTCCGGGAATTACTACGACAGGTGAACCGACCTTACCATCGCATAATTTTGGGAGTACAGTACCACCATCGCACAACCGAGCACTTACAGGGCGCACACACTACCATGTCGACCTCTGGAGACGATCCCAAGACATCTGTACACCGCGGCAACCAGATCTTTGTCGTGGCCGTCGCCTTCCTCGCTGTAGCATGGCTAGGTGTGTCCCTGCGGACCTGGGTACGCGCAGTGATGGTCAAGAGCTACGGATGGGACGATGCAGTACTTCTGCTGGCAGCTGTGAGTGTTGCCGCCATGCAGCTGCGCATAACCTAGCTGACAATCTGCAAGGTCTCTTTCACCTTGTATTGCTCATTCAATATCCTTCTGTCGGACATGGGCTTCGGGAGTCCAGAGATATTGCAGAACACGCCAGCGACTATCTCTACGATCGTAACGGTAAGTCTCCCCACTTCTGCTCTTTCGCAAGTCCGCGGAGTCTCTCATGCGCAGACTCCTACTGGCTGGAGCGTTTCTACACATCTTTCGCAACAAGTAGCGCTCGATCAAAGTGCTCCCGAGCAGGGATAGCCGCAATTTCTCGAGAATCGCGCAGGCGATGCGCTCTCCTCGGGTGGCAGGGCTCAGCGAGACAGCCAAGGTGTGCGTGATTGTAGCACAAGACATCTCAGACATTCGGAAGAAGCGAAGGTGTCGGACTGTGGTCTCGGGCCTAGGCGCTGACAAACATGCAGTATATGATCACCACGTTCGCACTCTATGCTTCCACCATGGTTTTGGTGAAGATCTCGCTCGGCATCTTCTACCTGCGCATCGCGATCGAGAAGTGGCAGAGGTGGACTGTCTGGGTCACACTCATTATCTCGACCATCTACGGAACGTACTATTTCTTCGCCGCGATATTCCAGGTCCTTTCCCCTCGAGTTGTTGGTATGGAAGTGCGGAGATACTGACAATTTTCCAGTGCGGGAACCCCAAGTACTTCCTTCGCAATGCCCTGGCTGGGAAGTGCGGAGGGTCACCTAACACACTCCTGCCCGTCAACATGACGGCAGGCGTTATCAACGCTGTCTCGGATCTCGTCATGGTCATTCTGCCCATCTTTCTGATTCGAAAGGCCAGCATGCCGAAGCGCGCAAAGATCAGCGCTTACGGCGTAGTGGCGCTGGGTAGTATCGGTGGCGTAGTGTCTCTGCTACGATTGAAGTACATTAAGGACCTCAGCTATGTCACCAACTTCTTCGAGACCGGTGTTACGATCACTCTGTGGTCTATCGCCGAGGCAGGCATCGCGATCATCGCGGCTTCTCTCGCTACAGTCCGACCGATATTTCGGTGCTGTCTCGACAACACTCGACGCGCGCTCGGCTCAGGGACTGGCGGCAGCCGTCAGAAGCATTCTCAGCTTAGCTCCACAGATACAACATCCCACGGCGTCAGCCGAAAGATCTCTTCGCGACTTGCGCGACGGCAATCGGATTTGAGCTTTCAAGATCGAGGCGCGGCTTTCAATCCTACCCCAGCGGGTGCGTGGCCCATGACGGAAATCAAGGAGGAGGAGAGACCTCGGCCTGATAAAGTGGACACGACAGCAGAAGAGCGACCATTCCCGGAATTCACGCAGCGGGGAAGTGTGAAGAAAGGCAAGATCTACTGGGAGGAGAAGCGAGCGGCGACACCTACACTACCACCACCTGCTGTCCTTCCAGGCGCGCAGCAGCAACCTAACGAGCAACGACGCCAAGATCGAGCTCCTTCCGCCAGTCGGTCACCTCCACCGCTTGCAGGAAAAGCGCCCAGACCTGCGAGGAGAGAAGCCATGGCGCTCGATTCTGCAGTCGGCGTCTCGAAATCCGTCCAGCAGATTCCACCGCCCCGCCCAGCCAGGACTCCAAGTGCAGAAGAGCGCAATTGGAAGAATCCCCGCAGCAGTAGAAGTCGACCGCCTCCTCTGCAGCATGCAGGAAGTTGGAAAGATCGCAATACGCGGCGGAAGGACGACTACAGCCCAGACCGGGACACAATGTCACCACAGACCTTTCTCCGCGCGCCAAGTATGTGCGACATCGAGCCAGAGTCGCCGGTGATCGGTGGTGTAGTAGGAGACGAGTACGATCCCTCCTCCATACCCGCTCCACGCAATGCTGCCGCACCACCAGCACGGCACGCTTCACCGATATCATCTCATGGCTATGGGATGGCTCCGACGCTACAGCCACGGCACCCGTTCCCTCGATTGGCACCGGCGAGGGACTCGGATTACATGGATTGGGCAGCTGAGACGCCGCCGCCGAGACTAGGCACGCAGAGTATGGCTAGTGATTGGAGGAGCGATGTGTACAGACCTGATAGCGTGGATACGATGTCGAAGTTTCGGTAGCTGTGGCGGAGTTATAGGGGACAGTGTATAAAATAGAGGATGAATACGGTTCGGCTGTATGAGTTCGGCGAGCGATGCATCTCTTATGTGTCTTTAGGGAAGGGACTCTCGTGTCCGACGAAGGTCGCCACCCGTCACTTCCTGCTCATCACTGGACTTTTCCTCCATTGACTGGAGTCGCCGCTGCCTTTGCGAAGGATTGCCGCATCTTTCATGCGTCTCAAAGATCAGTCGCGTAAGTCCATCTCATTTTCACTTATACCACGAGACAGCCAACATGCCTTCCACGCTCTCCCAAACCACACATCACATCCGAAACATCCTCGATCCCGTGATCTCCATCTCCGGCCCTTCGCTTCCCCACTCAGAAGTCACATCCCTCACCTCCCTCTTCACGTCCATGCTCATCGCCCCGCCACCATCGCTCGCCGATCTCCGCTCCTCGAGAATACACCTTGCCATTCTCGACATGATTGGAGTAGCCACGCGATGGCCCGAGGAGATCTTGAATCTGGCGGAGAAAGTGGCGGAGACTTGGGAGTTCGAGCTGGAGATGGGCTTGAAGGAGATCGGATGGGATGCTCACCGCTTAGACGACTGGAAAGGCTGTGAAAGTTTAGGGAGGCGAGAGGTACTCGTGCGTTGGTTGAAAGAGCCCAACGTGCTCCTCAGCCCAGCAAGAGCACGCAGGACTGGTGACTTGGGCTTCAGGCCCGGAGAGTAAGCCTTGCCGAATACTTGTAGAAGAATTATACGCTTACGAATGATGCAGCTGGTGGATCAATGCCCTCTTCGCCCTCAAAGCTGGTATAATCGACTCAGCAGACCCCAAAGGAGGCATCGTCGCTGATGCAAAGGGGGCATACGCAGTACTGATGAGCGGAGAAGACGAGATACGCGGAGAGACAGCTGAAGAATTCACCTACCGTGCAAGGGAGGGTGATAAAGGCCGTTATCGACTCACGGCAGCGACAGTGGACTCGAGGCAGCCAGTGAGGATTCTGCGCAGTCACAACTTGAGAAGCTTCTTCAGTCCAGTGGCTGGAGTGAGATATGAGGGACTGTAAGTGCCTAATACTGTGACGGACGCGCATGGTAGCAGCTGACTGGCAATACAGCTTCAGAGTGACCAGCTGGGCCGTTGTGCACACCAAGGGCACCAAGCAAACAAATTACGATATCACCTTCAAGCGTTTACCTAACGAAGCGGCGATGGATGTCGTGCTCAGCAGACCCTGGGCTGAGGAGATGGATGATTATCGCCTGTACAAGCGGATGCGGAGGGATGCTCGGCGGCAGGCAGCAGCAGAAGCCGCCAAGCGTCCTGATCTCGTCGTCTCGAGCGATGGGACGGCGGAGATGTACGTTTGGCGGGAGGTTTCGTGGTAGTCTGTCGGTAAAAGGGTGGGGCGACGATGAGAGGGCATATTTCAATACATTCGAGATGGCATCCTTCCAGTCAAGAGATCTCCACCTCTTCCGAATCTTCGAGGCGCCTTTGTGCACCTTTCGACTCGGCTGCATCGTCAGAGTATCAGTCTGCAGAGCTTGAGGAGAGCTCGATGTGGATAGCGGGTAGATGGCGCCTGGGGGTGGCCCAAATGCAGTGTCGTCTTGCTCTCGACGGCATTTTACGTCGCCCGTCTGTTTGTAATTGTGCATCCGTGAACAGTAGCAGAATAACATGCTGTATCCGTGAGAAACAACATGTAGTCCAATAATATAATGGGATGGAGGTTGACGGCCAACAAAGGCCAAACGGAATCGAGTTCAGACCTCGGCCGAAATGACGCCGCAGACCTCATCATTGAAGAGCTCAGAGAGCTCATGAAGGCCGTATGTATTCATGATGGCTATCTCAATGGCACCTACTATCCTTCAGAATGATTCCTAGGCTTTAGTACGCAGTACTCCTTTACGAGCACCAGGATGAAGCATCATGGCCACCCTTACAGCATTCGCCTCGCCCTCCACTCCCTCTTCGAGCATCCTACCCCGACCCTCACTCAACGCCGCGCCTTCCACGACTACTTCGTAACGCACCTCCCCTCCTCCTCCCTCTCCCCCGACAAAGCTGGCCAACACCCAAATCCCTCCTCCGCCACCTCAAAAGCCCCCACCAAGCCCACTGCCCCAGCCCGCGACACAACCATCGTCCGCATCCCCCTCAAGTCCGCACACCACCACTTCGGCGCATCCACATCCCGGGGCTCGCGTCCCTATAACGAAGACACCTTCCAAGCGGGCACCATCGAGCTTCCTGCCTTCGCTCTGCCGCGGCCGAAGAATCTCACCCGTTCCCCGACGTCAGGCGCTATAAGTGATATCCGCGCTGCGAACTCCGAGTCTGGCGATCCGCAGGTATTCTATTTCGGAGTTTTCGACGGGCATGGCGGGCAGGAGTGCAGTGAGTTCTTGCGAGAGCGACTGCATGGCTATGTGGAGGAGGCGGGAGTGCTGTTTGGGATGGAGAGTTCATTGCGGAAACGTAAAGACGGAGAAGAGGGAGGCAGTGGCGAAGGCGGGGTGATGGGAGAGATGGATGCGGAGGATCTGCAGAAAAGTCTTGTTGGGGAGTGGAAGGAGACGGTGGGAGGGTACTTTAAGAGGTTCCGGCCAGAGTGGTTCCCTGCTGTTGCAAGACGGAGGAGCATTGATGAGGGTGGAAGCGAGGGAGAAGTGGACAACAGTAGTGTGCAGACTGTACTCTCCTACGCTTTCTTAAAAGCAGATCTGGACTTCACGAAAGCGCAAGCCTCCAAACACACGGAAACCGCATCAGATGGCAAGATTACCCCGACGACTTCGCTGGACGACCCAGTCCTCTCCGACCGTCCGTTAGGCGAGAACGACTTACTCTTTGACGACTCTCGCCCTGCCAGCCAGAATCTTTCGCATCGCCTCCCAGCGCGAGGCGCATCGCCAAACCTTGCAACTCCGATCGGTGGACCCAAACGCTTCAAGGGCGGCTCCACGGCCAGTATCGCGTTGATCTCCACGCCGACGCCGACACCTTTCTGGAACCCTGCTTCACCATCCACACTGATAGTAGCCCACGTGGGTGATACGCGAATTCTGCTGTGTCGGACGAGCGATGGCAAAGCCGTGCCACTGACGACCGATCACCATCCTTCTGCGCCCATTGAAGCGACGCGACTCCGTCGGTACGCAGCGACCTTCGTCACGGACTCCTTTGGCGAAGAACGTGTGCTGGGTCTCGCCAACACGCGCGCGTTCGGCGACATAGCCTCAAAACGTATAGGCGTCTCCGCTGAGCCGCAGCTGACTCTCACGCAACTGGCGCCGGCCGAGCATTCTTTCCTGGTCCTCATCTCCGACGGTGTGAGTGGCCATCTGTCCGATCAAGAGGTCGTAGACGTGGTGAAAGAAGCCAAGACGCCAGAGATGGCGGCCAAGGAGCTAGTAAAATTCGCGGTTGACGTCAAGAGCGAGGATGCTGATAATGCCACCGCGCTGGTGGTAAGGCTTGGTGGTTGGGAAAGGCGGAGTGAGGGCGGTGGAGGAAGTATTGGGACCAAGGAGCAGAGGGTCTGGAGGCTGAATGATGCCATGGACCCGAGGAGAGGGAGACAGTGAGGATATTCAAAGAAAGGGTCCTAGCTGGGGATGTAGGTTGTGGAGGGCAACACGGTTGAATTAGCTCTCATGATCACGGAAAGATAGTGGAATTTGCCGCAAGTGTTGGGCCGCTTCCTGGCTGGTCGAGCCATGGATCCAGGTCCAGATCTATCGTGTCCAGCCAAGCCAGCCATTCTGGATCGTCAGTCAGCATATTGCCCGCTCCATTCGCCGCATCGGTCGTCGACGGGTCCGGAGTAGCCAGGCTCGTCTGCGCAGCAGGCATGACTGGCACAGGTGCAGAGTGATTGATAATCCGGTCCAGACTCTTCGAGAAGACGGACTGCGCTTGTTTACATAGTGCGTAGTTGGAGTTGTTCGGTTCGACAAGCCAATCGCAACACGAGACCAGGACGCTGAGATCTCGAATCACAGCGGAGCGATTACACATTGCCGGATGATTGGGTTGCTCGATCGAGCGGAAGAGTTCAAGCACGAGGATGCTGGCGCAAGGCATGGCGTACAGGACCGTCCACCATTCGAGGTCAATCCTATGTTTCGGCAGCTCTTGGATGGTCGTCTGATTGAAGGCTGAGACGACGAGGCTGAGGACGCTCTGAGAGGTCTGGACGAGCCCGTCGCGGTACTTGGCGGAATGATGCATGACGAGCTTGCCAAGCAGGAATTCGGAGTAGAGAAGATTGATGCGCAATTCGAGGATGCCGATAGCGTACATGGGTTTGACTTGCTGCCAAACGGCTGGGGTGTATTTGATGTCTCCCGGTAGTGAAGCCCAGACGAAGCTGGCTCGGACCATGAGTTGCCTGATTGCGTGTCAGTAGAGAATGTAAGATCAGACGAGTAAAGAACCTACTCCACTTGCGCAACAAGCTCCGACGACTTACCGCCAAAGCAAAGGTCCAGCGCGTCTTCGCGGATCTCGTTCACAGCTGCGCCATAACGATAGCGAAGAGCGACATTGCGATCGTCGCTTGACGGGAACCCGGTCACCTGTACGGCCTGCATTGCATTGAACGACAAACCCACGGTTAGGTATCGGCGAGGTAGTCGAGGTGGTCGACCAGTAAAAGTCGCCAATTGCTTGTCAACCTCGTAAGCCATGGCGACCAAGTTTCCCCGGTAGTCTACCAGGTAGGGGGGCACACTTGCGCTTGGCACTTGCGCTTCATGGTAACCCAGGGCGAAGATCATGGAAGACACGTCACCAGTGAGTCGCCATGCCAGGTAGGTATCGTCGCCGTAGCACCAGGTGACCAACATAGACACTCTTAACAAGAGGCATAGAGTCAATTCGTTCATATGACCGAAGCGCTCACAGAAGTTGATGCACTTTAAACATGCATCGAAGGACTCCCGCCTTACCACGTCGTAGTCTTTCACTGCGGTCTGAGAGGCTTGAGTACTTGCTCGACTTTGAGACAAAGCCATGCCGTTTATGAAGCAATGCATCCCGACAGCTGCCCAGGACGCACCATTGAGCTTATACGCCTCTTCGAGCGCAGTCGGTGAATCTTCTGCAGGCCACTGCTGCGACATAGAAGTACTGGTGAAGATTGACTGAGCTAAGGTCGACAGATCCTGCAATGACTCGCTTCTCATCGCCAGTGGCACGATGACATCGTACACGGTCTGCCATGCGGATCTGGCTATAACGCCGCCGTTTGCACACATGCCGGAGCCATCATACCAGAGGGACACGAGTTCCTCTTGATTGATTGTGTTCATAGTCAAATGCTGAAGCACTTGCAAAGCGTCTTGCATCAGTGCAGACGTGACTGCGGGGGCCACGGAAGGCGAAGCGACGCCCTCGTTGGTCAAGGTGGGGTATGTGTGACTTACATGCCCCGTCCTAGCATGCGCAGTCGTCTCGTCGGTCAAGGAGTCGAGCGTACACATTAAGCCAGTGCCGCGATCGACCACTTCGAACGGTTTGCTATGGCAAAGTCAGATTGTACGTCGGACTCAGTGCGCCCGGGACATGTCATTTTTGGGTCAAGTTTCGCATTGCTTACTCACATCAGTGACGCTGGAGTTGTAGTGCCGTTCGGTGGCGGCGATAGCGTATTTTTGGTCATCGGGGCAGGGTGATAATAGCAATTCACTGTCAATCCACGCCGAGCACAGCGTCCGCAGTGCGGTGTCCCATGGTCGCATCGCAGCTTCCGCTTCCTACATGGCTCACACGCCGAGGGCTGGCCATTCCTGCGACTCACGATGGGCCGCTCTCGAGCGTCGGCGCTGTCAGTCATCGTCGTGCTCCAATGTCTTGGCTGTAGTGTCGCTGGTTGGGACGCTGCTGCCACTTAGATGATCGGTATAGGACATCAGAGACCGTGAGGAGTTTGTGCTGTGCGGTTCGTCAGATTGAACGCGGCATCTCAGCCGCGAGAGTGTCGCCACTTCGCCAACTGCTATCAGCAATCTGCACTGCTCGCCAAAAGGCGCAGCTCGTCGTTACTCCGCAATCGACACCGAGCTCCGAAAAGGATGAGGTCAGCAAGCAATACTTTCATTGGCTCGCTCGGTACCGACGCTAATCTTGGGAGCTCGAAACAAGTGAAGCCAAACAGCATCACCTTGCTGCAACAATGCACTCATCATTACCTTGACGTTCTGCAAATCCAAGCGGATCGAAGGCCTCATAATCCGTCATCGTATGTCCACCGATCGCATAGTGGTAGGAGTGCGCTACTCAGCACTGCTTAGGCGCCAGCATAAGAGATGTATCAAAGCGGCGCCAACACAGCCTCATCCTTGCGATCCATCTCAGAATCGTGCTCATTCTCAGGAGCGTAAGTATTCTTGTGCCCTTATTTTCCAAGCTCTTATCCACCCAGTTCTTACGTACTTGCGCTTCTGCGAACTACGAGAAGTCCCTGCGTTACTATCATCACGCCCCGTGACAGCGACATCAAGGGTGATACCCGTGGGACGATAGCTGGCACCTCTGGCGGCACCCATGCCATCGCAGTTGCCTTGGTACGAGCAGGGCCTACATGAAAGACATACTCGGAGCAATTGACGGACCCAGCATGCGGACGCTGCATCCAGCATACGCTTACGACAATGACGGAGATTCAATCAACAGCTTGCACACAGACTATGAGTCCGACAACTCAGCACTTTCAGCGGACGAGCCACCATCATACGATGCCGCAAGCAGGGCTCTACTGCCTCCCGCTTCGCGCCACGCCACATCGAGAGAAGTGCCAAGCTATACGCAACCCAAAGACTTATACGTGGTGCTGCGCTCCGATGGGTCTCGAGATGAGGACGACGCAAAGGATGCTCCACACGACGTGCGGTGCAAGATCAGTGAGACCACTACACGTATCGACAAGCGCCTTTCCGATCCCGATGCTCTCTTTGCGTATGTCTCCGACTACCTTCGAGTCTCGCCTCCCAGACCCATTATCAGGATAGACGGCTACCATGAGCGGTCGACGACCCGAAATGGCGAGCGGAAGACCGAAAGAGTGTATGACTTTGATATCGTGCTGGGACTCGAAGCCTATCTGGGCAAGGCCTTCGATCAAGACTGGCATGAGCGTACAGCGGCGGATAATGAGAAAGTATATCGAGGTAGCTGGAGGAAGACAACAGCGACAAACGCACAGCATGTATCCGACGAGCCTACGAAGACCCTACGCGACTGGTGCGAAGACTATTGCGCATCGAGATCCCCGCTCAAGGTCTTCCGCGTACATCGTCCCGTCACAGGTTTGGACAAAGATCTCCTGCGACGTCGGCTTGACCATCTAGTACGGGCTACAGGCTACCGCGGCCGGATCTCCATCACCTTTCCCACCGAGCAGGAGAACGTGGATATCTACTCCGATCACCCTATCAATCAGTGGCGGACAGGCTGGGTGCGTTTCATCTTCTATCTAACGTTCTTATGGATCATCACGTGGCCCATCTTGTTTCTCACGACAAAATGGTGGCACGTTTATACTGTGGAGTGGAGATTCTCGGTGGGGGAGCCGGACGGGAGAGAGAGACGATATGCTGGCGGTGTGACAGAGGAACAATGGTATGAGAGGTATCAGGAGAGCATTTATGGCCTGGTAGTCAGTCAGTACAAGGGAGATGCTACGAACAGGCTGGAGGCAAGGGTCGGGCCAATGCGATATGACCAGAGCACGCCAGCGACGAATTGGGGCCATGATCGCTAGACATTCTGGAAAGGTCGAAATCAGAGGAACGTAGTGCCGCTGCATCTGTGAGAAAGGAAGTGGTACAAGATCGATACCACCCTTCCTGACATGCTCAGACGCCCTTCAATCCATAGAACCATACTTCTGACGTCTGCTGGCAGGTTAGACTATTCGTTTCTGTTCAGAGGGGTGACTCAGGGACCAGATCCCAATGATCCGCCTGTGCGCTCTGCGCACGCCGATCTGGTCACGATGCTTGAGCTGCTGGTGGCTTGCCCTGCTTCAGCGGGTAACACCAGATGCGGTTCTTGCACGGGTAATCTTCGTAGCAAACGGGATCGACGACTTCCGACATAATGCTGCGGACACAGTCATCGAAGTGATGGTTTTCCTCCTCTGTAAGAACCCTGCGTGGAGGTTTACACCGATCCTGCATCAGCGTACCGACTTTACCCACCTGTGCAACGCAATCGTAAAGCGAGCATCTCTTGACAGCCGGAGATGCAGTCGGTGTAACACTGGCGATGGATGCAAGTTGCTGTTGATAGCTTGTCCTTGCGAGCCCGATGGGGAAGTCGCTTGTAAGTGTGTTCGTGCCGCTACCACAGTGGAAGTGTCTCATGCAGCCGTCGTCGAGGGAATTGGGAGCGTGATCACAGATGCACTGCTCGAGGGAATTCCTGTCGAATCATGAGACTACTAGGGGTGTGGAGGGAAAGCAGCTTTCCCTTAGAAGTCCTTGTTGACTTCCTTCACGTCCATTGCAAATCCCCCTGCGAGGAGCAGGCGTATCTCCGAGAGCTGCGCGACGCAGTCTAGGAAGTTCGGTGGAGCCGGCGTTGCAGTGGAGGTCGGCATGGCTGGTCTCGGGTCTTGGGGCACCTTCAACGCAGTGGCAAAAGGCGCAGCGGACAATATGTATCCTGCTGCGACAAGCATGCCGCTCAGTGTAGACGAGTACATTGCGAAATCGGCAGGATCGTGTGTGGGTGGCTCCTAGCAGTTGTTGTAGTGTGTAGGATAGCAAGATGAGCATCGGCTCCTGCTTGCGAGTTCGAGTAGGCTTGTGGGCGACGGCTGACGAAGTGCCCATTGAACCGTCCAATGAAGCGTCTCGTGATATTTCATACTGAGTGTACCAATTTCTGCTGATTCACTCTTATCAGTCAACGCAGATTGGAGCATCTGCAACCGGCTTATAGAATGGTCAGACCACTCTTCGGCTGGGACAAGGCATGGCAGACGAGCACTGCATCCGTTCCGATGAAAGGTCGTTGTTCGGCCTGATCGGGGAGTAAGCGACATGCAGCTATGCCCACATTTGAGTATGAATCGCTAGACAGTCGGCGACACTACTCGTAGAGAACGTGGCGATCGACAATAAGGTGTGTCGATATCGATCATGGGGCGAGGCGTAGCGCAATGGTAATGCACCGGAGATCAATTTGGCGAGCGTCGCGGTGTTGCTCTCGATGAGAGTAAGGCGATAGCAGCCACGGCAACTCACGTGACAGCAAGGCGAGCGCGGTGATGACAAGACCTCAGCGAGAGAGGAGCTATAAGTGACAATCAATTTGTTCTTTCTGGCGCTACCGCGGGGGTCCAATGTACGAGGAGGCCGAATGAAGACGTGAAAGCGCTTACCTTCACTTACTATCGATAGCAGATTGCGCGGGAAATGTACATGTAAAACAACATCCTTCACCTGCCTCTTTCCCGGATGATCCAACTCGAGATGATCCTGTCTCCGCAAGCCTATATGTAGCAGTAGACTCGCCTGTCACGGGCAGTGAGCGAAGGCTGATATCTTCCGCATCGCCATCACCCGCTCAGTGCCTCTTATGGACACCGTAGAGGCGCCTTCTAGTATTGCAGCCAGCTAGAAGATAGCATCAAATGACTGGGTAAAGAATGTGTGACTGCGAATGAGTCGAAGTAAGTCGTCTCATTCATATAGTCATGGTATGCTTGGCACTGATTTCATCACGTACCTGAGCGTGTTTTGCATACGTCTCATGCGCTGCATTGAAATTCTATCACGATCTCAGCGCATCGTTCGTTGCGTGAGCCTGTAGTATCACTTAGAACAGTGAGAGCTGGTCTTGGGTCTTGCACATATATCTTGGGGCAGGGCATAGCGGTGGCGGTATTTGGGATATCCTCGCGCTTTACGATTTCTACGATATCACGACTTGCGCCTCGAAGGTTGGTTCCATGTAGTGGCAGGTCCAGGCACACATCTCTCCCTTCATACGGCGCTTCTGCCAGCTTCACCGCATCGCGCACAAGATACGACCCTTCGGATCTGCAGGACCTCCTTGGCGAGCATCAGGAGGCAGTTGCTGCTGCGACGAAAGAAAAGGCTAGAGTCAAGGGCGAGAGCGTTCTGAGGATCACACGCTATGAAAGCCGAGAGAGGCCACAGGATCGCTGGAGAGGGCACAGGACGCGATTAGGAGTTCGCGACGAAGTATCCGGTGACGGCGGTGGTTTCGGCGGAGAGCCACTGTTCACCATCGCGGACAGGGACCGCCTGCAGCCACCTCAGGACGAAAGCTTCAGGCAGGCTCTAAGCCCAGACTTCACCGCCGCACGCAACATGCGGTCCTTCGTGCAGGTCCTCACGACGCCCACAGCGGACACGCCGGGGACGACGCTGATGCTGCACTTTGACGACAAGAGATACCTAATTGGCAGTCTGGGCGAAGGGACGCAACGAGCTACAGTGCAGATGGGTGCGAGGCTGCTCAAGGTCAATGAGTGCTTCCTTACAGGCCGAACAGAATGGAGCAACACGGGTGGGCTGATTGGTATGATTTTGACGTTGGCAGACGCGGCTGCATCGAGCAAGAGTGCGAGCACCGAGGACGCGAGGAAGAAGGCCATGGCCAAGGCGAGGAAGCTTGGGGTGCTAGAAGATGCAGAGAAGGTACGAGAGGTTGAGCAGGAGATGTTGCAGGGTCTGCCGACGAATGTATTGACACTGTTCTCGCCGCCAAACCTGAACCATACTTTGGCTACAGCGAGGCGTTTCGTGTTCAGAAAGGGAATGCCGGTCAGTGTACATGAGATCCCGAGCGAGCACGAGAACGAGACGGGGGAGAACGGAGCAAAGGCATACTGGGCGGACTCGAATATCAAGGTCTGGCCAATGTCGATACTGCCCGAGTCATCGCCAGGGAGTCGGCCAACGAGTCAATCACACTCCATCAGTCCAAGAAAGCGCAGCATCGAAGAGGTGTACGAGGGCGAGACGAGCAACGGCTCCCAGCCTGTAATCGCTGATGACCTCACGCCGACAGAGCGGGACCAGCTGACCGTCAAAGCCGTCGTAGGTGAGATGTTTAACTCATCCTGGCGGCTAGACACGCTGTTTCCCACTCGCTTGACAGATGTCAAGATGCCCGCAACGATCTTCGTGCGGGACCAGACTACGCACAAGATCGAGAAGTACCGTGGCCTCACGCCTGGTGGGAGGCTGCCACTCCCAGACCCTGATCTCCAAGTACTGGTTCGAAAACCCTGGCCTGGTGCGCTTGTAGAGACATTACCTCCCACTCTGCCTGCTAAAGAGGCTGTAAGTTACATCATTCGCAATCACAAGCAGCGCGGGAAGTTTTTCCCAGAGAAAGCAAAAGCTTTGAAAGTGCCTGTCGGAAGGGCATGGTCACAGCTGCAGTCTGGCGAGAGCGTTGAGAATACAGATGGCGAGATGGTGCATCCTGATCAGGTACTCGGACCCTCGAAAGAGGGAGGTGGCTTTGCTGTGGTGGATCTTCCCGACTCCGACTACATTGCGAACCTCATCGCTCGGCCCGAGTGGCAGAATGAGAGTATCATGGCTGGTGTCGGTGCTATCGTTTGGATCTGTGGCCCAGGTGTCGCTACTGACGAAAGGTTGCGAACGTTCATGTCAGACGCAATGGGTAAGCTTCAGCATGTTGTTTCATCGCCTGACTACTGTCCAAACAATGTTGCACTCGACTCTGCCGCTGCTGCTACTGTTCGTCTGCGTCAAGTCGACGATCGACATTATCGCGTTCCCACTTATGACAACACATGCGTAGCGCAGTCGCCATTGCCGAGCAATGCGCAAGCTGCGGTGCGAGGGCAGCTCGTGCAACTCGAGCCAGCTATGGAAGTGCAGAACAAGCAAAACGTTCCTTTGCTGGACGTGGAAGCGGTGGAAGGCGAGACATCGACAGACGTGCTCGATGAAGCAGCAAGAGCGAGAGAAAGCGTATCGAGCGACAGCGCAGCCATAGAATCCTGGGCTGCGACACTCCCAGACCGGAACGTCGAGATCACAACGCTAGGCACTGGATCCGCACTTCCCTCGAAGTATCGCAATGTCTCTGCAACACTCATGCGGGTCCCAGGCTGGGGCAATCTTCTATTCGACTGCGGTGAGAATACCCTCGGCCAGCTCAGACGAGTCTTCCCGCCCGACGAAATGAGGCAAGTTCTGCAAGACCTCCGCGCAGTAACAATAAGCCACATGCACGCCGACCACCATCTTGGTACCGTCGGCGTCCTCAAAGCCTGGTACACTCAAGTGCACTCCGCGACTCCCTCACCTCCGCCATCTCTGGACACTGACTTGCACGCCCTCTTCACTCCCGATCAGAACCGCCTCGCCATCCTCGCCGAGCCCGCCATGCTGCATTGGCTCTCCGAATACGCAGCTGTCGAAGACTTTGGGTTCTCCCGTATTGCGCCCTTGAGTGTAGGCGCAGCCTTCCCAGCGAAGAATCAAGCCTCGAAGATGAATTGGTTTATTCCGCCTTCTGACCTCGCTGCAATGACGGCACGGAATCGGTCCGCTCGTTTTGCGAATAACCACATCTCACCCTCCCTTCTTGGGCTGTCAGACGTCCAAGCGGTGCTTGTCCAACACTGCCACGGCGCTCGAGCGATCAGCATCACCTGGCCGAACGGCTTCAAAGCTTCGTACTCTGGAGACTGCAGACCAAGCGCAGCGTTCAGCAAGATTGGCAAAGGTAGCACAGTCGTCATTCACGAGGCGACATTTGACGACGAGCTACAAGGCGATGCGGAGGCGAAAAACCATTCGACTACTTCGGAGGCGCTTGGGGTGGCCCAGGCTATGGGCGCCAAGTGCTGCGTGCTGACGCATTTCAGTCAAAGGTACCAGAAGTTGCCGGTGCTGGAGTATGCAAATGGCAGTGGAGGTGAGTTGGAGGAAGATCTGCCGATGCTAGAGGCTGCTGCGCCCGAGGAGGCAGAGGACCACAGAGATACAGATGAGGACGACGAGCTCATCGGCGCTGATGCTGCAGCCGATGCCCAGACTTACGCTGACCAACCCACCTCTGCCTCAAATGGTGATGGCGGTCAGACCTACGCCCTCCCGCCCAAAGTCGCTCCCAAACCTTCCAACGTCACCACTACCAGCGCCGCTTCACCCTTCGCGCCCAGCGCGGTGAAGTTCAAGCTGCAAAGCGACATGAAAGTCTGCGTTGCCTTCGACTACATGCGCGTCAAGCTCGGCGAGATCGCGGAGATGCAGCATTACACTCCCGCACTGCTCAAGCTCTTCGAAGAAGATAAAGATCAGCCGGAGCATGTTGTCGCTGCGAATGGCGCGGCGAAAAAGAAAGCAAATGGCGCAGCGAACGGGGGAGTGAAGAAGTCGAAAGGGGAGAGGAAGAGCGGGTAGTATAGTCACCACTCATGTCATTGTACATATACCTCGCGATAGTCACCGGAGCAAATCATCACTCCGGCTTCCTGGGCACCCTATCAACCAACGTGGTCCCATAAAGCGCCATCGCTTTCACATTCGCCTCCGCCGGCATCGGTTTGCCGGCAAACTCCTTGCCCATGTCGGCCAACAGCCTGAAGTAATTCACATAGAAGGCAGGCGTCGTGGTGAAGAACAGTCTCGCCTCGACGTCGCCGGGGTTGCTGAAGGTATGGGGACTGCGGACGGGCACGGTCATGTAGTCGCCGGCGTGGGCGTCTGTCGTGCTCAGGTCGACGCCGGGTTGCGACGGGTCGGGGTAGTGGAAGCGGATTGTACCCTGGGTTATGAGGAAGGTCTCGTCGTGCATTTCATGCCAGTGGGGTGGTCTGCGGAGCTTGTGTTAGATCTGATCCTCAAGTGCTGTGGGCCCGTGGCGATGCAGTACTTACGGGCCAGGCGTCTTGGGCGGGAGGATGAGCTCGCAGGTTCCGAGGCGATTATCTGGATGTATCTCAGCATTTAGCATTGAGTGGAGAATGCATCAAGTTAGTAGGTCTGCTTACCTGTCCGCGATCCATCTTCCAATATCCTACATGTGATCTGCCCGAGCTTGATGATCTCGCCTGACTTGGCTGGGACGAAGTTCAAGGGCACGGAGGGGATCTTGATGAAGCCGTCGAAACCTGGTGATGACATGTTGATGGAGATGCGGTGGCACTGTTTGTAGTTTAGAATAAAGAATGGTTGTCTACAGGTATGGTGGGATCTTATGCGGATTCAAGAGGTGAGGTCTAATGCTGTACTGGCACCCCCACTCTATGCAACGCGAGACCGATGACGGCGGGATTCCGTGAGAACGACAGATCAATCTCCATGCAGTACATCTGTACGCTGTACCTGTGGGAAAAGAAGAGGTTGAGAGGCAGGTTGGCTGGTGACTGCAAATGTAAAATGTTGCGCAAGGCGAGATGGGAGGTGAGGCAGACAGGAGCATGTGTTGGCAGACTCCGATGTTGAGTGTACAGCATACTCTTTCGAGCTGCCCTAGAATGTTGACGTCGAGTGTCTCCACGACATCTGACCTAGCGAGAACGCCCATGCGAAGCCACAGTAACACGCAAGGACCATTGCCATATGCCATGTACGCCCTCCAGCAGAGCCATCCCCCAGTTCCGTGACCAGTACTCGCACACCACTACCCCTTCTTCTTGCTCACACCCACAGTCCTGCCCCTCCTGCCCGTAGTCTTGCTGTGCTGTCCGCGCACACGCAGACCCCAGTAATGCCTCAATCCACGGTGAGCGCGGATCTTCTTCAGGCGCTCCAAATCCTCACGCAACTTGCTGTCCACGCCGTTGGCGAGGGTCTGGTAATCCTTGCCATCCACGATATCGCGCTGTCTGTTGAGGAACCAGGTGGGGATTTTGTACTGGGTGGGGTTTTGCACAATCGTGACGATGCGCTCGAGTTCTTCGGAGGTAAGCTCGCCGGCGCTGTGGATGTTTCATTAGTGTCGAGTTTGAAATGATGCATAATAATTGATGGTGCATACCGCTTGTTGAGGTCGACATCGGCCTTCTTGCACACCAAATTGCTGTAGCGGCGTCCTACACCCTTGATCTTGGTGAGCGCGTACATGACCTTCTGTTTGCCATCGACCTGCGCCTGTTAGTACGGGTTGCGCAGTATGATCAGGCTACGTACGTTGGTATTGAGGAGACGGAGAATGAACTGGAAGTTCGATTTCTCCCCGGAGACGAGCGACATGATTGCGGTATTGTACGAACAGGCTTGGGTCGCTGTCGTAGATTCAAGTAACCATGGAGAGGCAGTGTGGAGTTCGTTCACGAATTCGAATCGAGTCTTGGCGCTGTGCGGGCGCTAGAGCGGGGCTATCCGTATCTACCCGCAGTGCTTTCGATGTCACTCTCTCCGAAATTTGCGACATGCTTGTGCTACTATGCTGTACGTCTGAAACGGAGAGCTGCTCGGAGGTGCATCATGGAGAGCCTATGCTGTTCGTCTCTCTCGAAATCTTGAGACGCGCTTTTGGTGCTACAATGTGCGTCAGACACGGAAAACTAATGCGAGAGCCACGATGAGAGACGGCGGCACTCTATTCTCTCCATATTCGAGAATGCGCTTGTGCTGTTACACTGTACCTCCAAGACGAAGGACAGCCAGCAGTGGTACAGGGAGAGACGAGAGCACTCATTTCTCTCGATCGTTCGAAATGCGCTTGTGCTGCTACAATGTGCCTTCGAAACGCGGGAGTGCCTGGAGATACCACACGGAGAGGCAACTGCGATAGAGCGCCACGTGCATTACGACCTCCACTATGGTGAGAAGCCGTCCATTCTCTCACCGAAGTATGCAAATCTCCTTCGGTGCTCATGTGCTTCCGGAATAAAACCCTGCCACGAACACCATCTGGGGAGAGAACTTCTTTCGATATGTCTTATGTGGAGGTCACATCGATTTCAGACTCTCACTGATCCCGTGAAAGAGCACTCAGCTATTGTGAGCAGACCGATCATAGCATTTCCTGCCTTGCCCAGATCTCAAGCACACGGCCGAAGCGGATGCATTGTTCACCGAGGCCTTCTGTGTAACGAACACGTACTGAGATGCAATTCTAACAGTTAGTCACAACTGTCCGGCCGACCAGTGGTAAGGTCAAGCGGCGCTCGATGCACATGTCTAGAGGTAATGCTCCCTCGGTCCACCTTTCACTATCGTCAAGGTTTTCTTCACCATTCATGAATCATCTATTAGCTACCGCCGCGCAGTCTAAGCAGTACCTTCTTCTGCCTGTGAATATCACATCTTCAACCCGCACACGAGACCCAGTTGTAACAGCCTACGAGACGGCAAACAACTGCACCTTTACCTGTCCTGCGCCGACCAACATCTCGACTTGTTCCTGCATTTGCCCGGCCCCTCTTTCGACTGGCAGACGCTCGGAAATCCATGACTACGCCGGCCAAGGCGCCGAGCGCACGGATGTAGCTTTCCACGGCCGTCCAGAGATGCTTGTGGCAGATGTGGGTACTGGCTGCACCACCCCGAAGACGACGGCGGAGCTGGAGTCCCCGCAGCCTGCTCCGGACGTCGTGGCGAGCGATGGAGGGTATCCTCTAGAGCTGCCGAGTGGACCTTGCCGGACAGTGGTTATTAGCCCTGGAGGGTAGTCCCATACGAGAGGCCCAACGGGTGTGTTATTATCTACCCTGACTCAGTAGGATATAGCACACGAAGTATTAAACTTCATGAAGCGCTCCCTGGACATGTCCTCAAGTGTCGCCTTTCAACTTACACAACACTGGTGCTTCCACTACTGAGTTTCTTCGCCAGTTCCAACTACTACCACAAACCACCAGCAATCCCAAATCAACCACCAGTACCACCATCGCCGTCAAAGTCACGATGTACCTATCAAGATCCACTCTGAGCGGCCTGCTCATCGCAGCGACCTGCCTATCATCTGCTATTCCTACTGTCACGGCACGCACCAGCCCCGGACAAGAGCCGAAATCGCTATCCTGCGAAGCGCAAGTTGAGTTGGTTGGCGAGGAAATGCTATCGCAGTGTTTCCCACAGGGTACTCCACACCCGATAGCGAATGGGAAGCAATTGTAAGTCACATGACACCGACTCACCGTCTCGGGGCAGTATGCTGACATGGTGCAGGACTCAGATCTTCGGATGCGTTGATCGAGTGACGTCCAAGCATATCGAGAAACGCTGCAAGCCGGGTTTGTGGTGTCGCCTTAACCGTCTCCCGTGCGCTGAGGAGGAGTGGTGATGCGCTCGTGCGGGATGGAGCTAGGCGCTGGATTGAATTTACGGCCACTATGAGTATGCCGATCTTACCATCCGAGCAATGACAGACTTGGAGAGATGGAGGTGTGAGCACTAGTGTGTTCCCCAGTATTAATGGTATTGAGATTATGTATGTTATGTGTGCACATGGCCGTCCCCGGGGTATCAGCAAAAGGCGATATCGTATGAGGAACCAGCTCTGGACCCCGTCCACTCCGAGCCACCGCAAACGCCAGTATTTCCATTGGCGCAGTGTAACCGGCCACTTCTAGTATCGTAGCTTGCCCACCAGCCCGAATGTATATGCCGTGTCCCGTTCCTGATCTCGTATTAGTAAACCAACTCGTCGATATCAGCGTGTAGATATGGAGACTCACAGATTTCATCTGCACCATGTAAACCGTCGCCCTGGCTCCAAGCACGCCTCCCTGGTGGCCAACGTGCCCCTTTTCACCATTCGCACCTACAAGCTCCTCCCATACACTGACAGCGATGCCTGTACGCGCCACACGCTCAAAGCACGTCTCGCCTAATGTGGCATCTAGCAGTACCTCCCCCTGGGTCTTCCCTTGCACCAAGACCCTCTTCTCCTTACCCGTCACGCGCGGATCAGCAGGAATATTAGGATCGGCGCGAGGAGGAAGCAGGATATTGAGTCGCGCGGAGCCGAGATCACGCCATTTGCCTGCTGTCTCGCGCACGTAAAAGCGAATCTTCATGTTCGTCAACCCAAGCGGTGTACCCAGTCTAGGATCGACAGGTAGTGGTGTCGTTGCGCCTGAGGAAAGAGAATCAGAGTATGTTGCGCTCCTCGCGCCACCTTCCCTGGTGCTGATAGTCGACTTGGCGATGTTGAAGATCTTCCCACTCCCACTGAACCGACGTAGGGCAGAGAAGGCGGAGTTCACGGTCCCGATTGAGGATGCTGTCTCGGCTGCAGAGACTACACGGCGCTCGCCCTTGGAGCGGTAGGAGCCTTTGCGAGAGGGCAGATTGAACCAGGAGCTGCTGCTGGCGCCTCGTGCGGCGTTCCGCATAGCCATCGTCTCACCCCAGTTACTTGTCGCTGACGGACCGCGGGCGTGCTGCAGCGCAATGTAAGTCGGATTATTGATGCGAGCGCGGTTCAGGAGATGGTAGAATGTCTCGCAGTCTTCGGGAGAGCGGGAGCGGAACATGATGTTGGGGGAGGTCTTGTACATTGAATTGGAGGTTGGTGGTGAGCGGATGGAGATGTCCAAGGCGGTACCGCGACGTAGTGGTACAAGAGGCGTGAGTTCGAGGGCGATCAGTGGCTTGACGCCGCGGGTCGAAGGGCTCTGAGTGGGGTCAGAGTCCTTAGCTGATCGTGCTCCAAGGGCCTGCGCCATGTCGAAGGCTTCGATCAGCCCCGGAGTGACTACGATAGTGCACTCGTCCGGGTGTAAGTTGACCCAGGCTCCTGTGTCGTCAGCCCACGCGAAGAGCGAAGCTACGGTCTGCGCTGCTTGACTGTCTACGACTGGCACACTGCGGTAAGGTCCTTGAGAAGCCGACTGCGATGGTGCGATAGAAGCACCGGATGGCGTGTACTGCGACTGCGGCGGTGTTGGCTGCACCATTGGTGTGTAGCCACCATAAGTGGGGAAAGCCTTGAGAGGGCCCAGAGTAGAGATCTGCTCTGCACCGGACTCCTCGGAAGTGATAGACTCGTTGTCATCGATGTCGGACAAGTTGCTGTCTTCAGACCTAGAGTCGCTGGCTGTAGAAGGCTCATACTCATGCTTTAGTGGAGAGGATGACCTACGATGCTTCTGCATGAACGCGGGCGTAAAGGCGGCCAGCTTGCTTGACTTTGCCGTGTCACCAGCTGTCTTCGCACCAAGGTCACGTGAAGAACGCTCCTCCGACTTTGGAAGCACCGTCTGCCGTTTCTGCAACTTCGCTGGTGCCGACGTAGGCTCAGTGGGGAGCATGATCGGCGCCGACTCCCCTCGCACGTGCCTCGTTGAATGCTGTGGCGTAGTCGGAGGCTTCTGAGCCTTTCTCAGCTTATTGACGGTTGGCATGTCTAGGGCAGGTACCGAAGACGTCCGGCGATGCATGCCCGGTCGCTGGGCTTTGGACTTGCCGTCCTCTTCCCCACTGTCTTGCTCATCATCCGAGTTCGCCTGCGAGCTCGGTAGCCAGACGCTGTAGTCCTTCTTCGGTGTCGTGTAGCCTGAGCTCGTTGTCCAGTCCGCCGATATCGTGCTCCCTGTGTACTCTGTGATGGATCTCGCATACTGCGACTTGGGACCCATCGATGGCCCAGCGAACATCGACTTCGGTCGCTCACGCGATTGCTGGCCCTTCTCCCATGCATACTCCTCGTCCAAACCACGTGACGCTTCCTGGGTGAGTGGCGACGATGGTGTACTCCGATAGCGCGCAGCCTTTGCTCTTTTGAGCGTCGCAGTGGCCCTCAAATCGCCCACAGTACTGTTCACGTCGCTTCCATCCCAGACCTTGGCGGAGGATCTGGCTCTTTCGCCGATAGGAATTTGTACTTCTCGCGGTACAGAGTCGGGAGAAGCGGGTGGTGCT
Source organism: Cryoendolithus antarcticus (assembly GCA_002077065.1). Classification (NCBI taxonomy): domain Eukaryota; kingdom Fungi; phylum Ascomycota; class Dothideomycetes; order Cladosporiales; family Cladosporiaceae; genus Cryoendolithus; species Cryoendolithus antarcticus. The sequence goes on along the minus strand of NAJO01000052.1, from coordinate 185,428 downwards.
GGCATCGCTCCAGACATCTTGAGCATGTCGAAGCTCGACTTCTTCATCAATGAAGGCGGCACAGGTGATGAAGAGAGCATGTCGAGCCACTCGGGCACAGCGCCATCGTCACTAGACTGGAGCGACAGTACTTCGCGCCACTCCTTGCCATTGTGCTGTGTGCCTCGAAGCATGACGATCATCTCGCTGTCAACTTTGCCACTGCGCGCAGAGACTGCACTTGCGAGTACTGGAGGGAACAGGAGCCATCGGCCAGTCGTGGAAACCTCGCAGAAGAGCAAATCACTCGCATTACCACGACCTGGAGCATCGTCGCGAATGATTATCTCGATCTTGCAGGTCAGCTGCTGGCCACTAGAGTGTCGCATATCGAGATCGAAGTAGTCTCTGGCACGAACACATCTCGTCACGTCAATTGCGACGCCAGACAGGGGTGCCAGCGTTCGAGGATCTCGCGCTCTCGTTGGGTCGATGCCAGAAGCAGCTTCGTCCTCGAGACGCGCTCGCTCCTCATTCGAGCGCTTCTTGGCTTCTTCGACTAGGTCGTGAAACGAAGCGGCGATAGCCCTGGTACCAGAGCCTGGCGCGACTTGGTCAATTGACTTGAACGTCTTGGCCAAGTACTTCAATCTGATTAGAGGCCGCTTCAGTAAGTAAGCGACCTCCACGCGCTCGCCATCGCCACTCCCCGAGATAGACCCCCCAGCAGGACCTTTGCTATAACTTAGCGTACGCTGCTTCTCGCCACCTTCGGCGGGCGCCAGATTGACGACGATGTCTTGAAAGCCCATCCGCCATGCTTGTAGGTACTGATCGTAGATCTTTGACGTGCTCTGGGCCCATGATACGAGCTCAGCGGGGTCATGCATTGGTATGCGCTTGTGTGCAGTTTTCAGACGTTCCAGTGCAACGCCCATATTGACCACAGGTTGAGTCGCAGTAGCTTCGTCTCGGCCTAGAGCTGCGGACACACGCCTGACTGCCGGATCGGTTGACGGCGAGAGCACGCTCTGCAGCAGGACAGGAATCACACCGTCCACAAGCGTTCTAAGCTCGCGCTGGTACTTGAGCTCATCACTAGTGACTTCATTCATGATGTCGGCAACCGTCGCATCTCCCGGTCGTGCACGTTGCGTCCGTATGCTTCGAGATGACTCGATGCCATTTCGTTCAGCTCTAGGGAGTGAGAGCACCGACATGAGGTCCGAATGCTTCGTCAACCGCCGTTTCAGTGACACGGCCCTGTGCGGGTCGTCGCCATCGCTGGCGTGCGACACGATACTGCCTTCTGCGCCGAAGTCTCGTACATTCGTTAGCGTGTCGGCTGAGGCGATGGTCGATAGTCGTCGGTGCGACAAAGGCTGAGGGCGAGCACCAAGTGTTCTATTGCTCGTTCTGCCAGCCGTCGCAGGTCGATCTCGAGTCTGCGATCCTGAGAGCTCCTTCTCTGGCGTATTCTCGCGCAGCTCTCGGCTCTTGACTGGAGAGGCGGCCGTCCTACGAGCACCTCTACGATGTAAACTTGGCGACGAGTTGCCAGACCTATCCTGATCATCTGTCGTGGTCCGCGACGCCCTCTCGCTCGTTCGCCGTTGCTCTGCTCTTTCAATGTCAATCGGCGTCATACTCGGTCTCGATCGACGTCGATCGCTGGTGCGCCGAGTTTCGCCATGCTGGTCGTCAGTGTCTACGCTTGCGACGTCATCATGTCTACGCGGCGTCGACTTCCTGGATATCGAAAGCGGCTCCGGCGCAAGCGACGGCTCCGAGAAGGGATCAGATGTAGTGGCAAGCCAGCCTTCGATACGCCCCGAGAAGATCTTGGGAGTTATCAGCGGCGCGACAGGTGCTGGCTTAACCTCACCCTCGACCACCTCAGTTCCAGACTTTTTTCGACTCGCGCGGCGCATCTCGCGAAGGGCCTCTTGTGGTGGCGAAGACCGTCTGCGTGGCTTCTCCTCAGCCGGCAAAGAGTTCCTGGGAGTCTTCTGCTTGCTGGGTCCAGGACTTCCACGTGAAACGGCTTCTGGCGTGAGATCAGGCGCTGTGATGGCGGTCGATGTACTGTGGACAGCAGACGAGTTCAAAGTGATACTGCTGCCGCCCTCCGAAGACCTAGGCTTCTTCGCAGCTTGTGCGCTCGATGTAGTGCGCTGCTTCCGTCGCACGTAAATCTTCGTGCCGCTGTCTTCATAGTCGGGCGTCGCATCCCTTGGCTCTCGGGAACGAGATCGGGAGCGTGGTCGAAGCGGCTGCCTTCGTACGGGCTCTGGCTCAACCTCTTGCACCCAGTTCTGGATCGAAGGCGGCACCTTAAGTCCCACATTCACAACGCTCCGCTTGATGACAATCGGCTTCGGCGTGGCCTCCTTCTCCGGGCTCGGCGTGGGCAAAGTGCGATCTCTCCTCCAGTGGCCGTCACTAACGACTCGCTTCTTCGGAGTGACCGCCTGCTTCACAGCTTCGTCCAGCTCGTTCGCTGCCTTACTCTTCCGTCGCACCCATGCTTTCTTCTCCAGATCCACCTCCTTCGCAGTCTTCTTTGCCTTGGTCGCATCATCACTCGGCTTTACGCCAGAAACTGGCGTCTTCGGCTTCGTAGGTGTCTTCGGCTTGGCATGCAGCTTGACCTCAGAGTCCTCCTCGCGTTCCGGCAACACCACCACAATATCATCGTCGAGAGCATGTGCGCCTCCCATCGCGCTTTCGTTGTCTAGCGTAACCACAACTTCATCCTGCTTTTGCGCAATGCCACCACCTGCAGCATTCCAACCTGCTATCTTACCAGAGTACTCCTGGCTCTTCTTTTTTGATAGCTGCGCGAGTGTTCCATCCTTTCCCGACGCCTTCCTGGCGCCAGGACTTTTGGTCGCAGCATTCGCCTCGGGCATTGGCACCTGTAAGTCCGAAGAACATCCCCAGTTAGTCACTGACTCCAATGCATGTCGCGCGCCGTGCGCCGTCACATCAAACATGATTGCGACGACAGCGCACCCTCATTTCGAAGGCCATCGCACTCATATGATGTCCAAACCAACTCTTTCGAGATGTTCCCACCAAACTGATCCCTGCAACTCCACCCAAAGCGAAAGCTTGATAACGTACCTATACCGTTGCTGCTATTGCGTCGCAACCTCCAACCGCACCTCTCCACCACTCCAATACTGATATAATATCTCTTCGTGGCGCAGAACGTCCAGCATCATTGTCGTTGCATAGTTTGTCAAGCGTATAGTCGACTGCGGTCTTCGGGTGCTACGGAAAGGCAGTCCGGAACCGTTGCTATGGAGGTTGGGTGATGTTTGCTGCGGATATGCTCGGATCGATGTCGCGCGATGAATGGCGGAGCAATGGATGTGATGATAAGTACAGATTGATGCGGAAATACGACGAGAGTAATGACGGCGAAAGTATTGAAGTCTGGAAGTGTGGTGGTCTGACGAAGTGTGATGCCGAATCGCGAAAGGTAAACACTCGTCTCGAAGCTCGAACACCAGAATAGAGTTGCGGCAGGGGCGATCCTGACCCCGGCACCCCGGCAGCCGGAGCTCGAAGCTTCACTTCATTGGTGCTCGATCGCGCCTGCCACGATGCACCGAGACATTTCGTGCAGAACAATGCATGACGTGTGAGACGAGTGAAGAGTGACTTACAGAGTCGTCCTCTCGTTGTCCACACTTCAATTGTCTCTGGTATACTAGCATGCGCAATTGCGCATGGGATTGGCCGGAGGGATTGCAGCCTGGATGTCCTTGAGAGACCAAGGGATGGACGAGTGCGACGCTTGCTGATTCGCATCTGTCTCTCAAGGCTGTCCCAGATACGCCCACTTGAGCGCCTTGTCCTGCTTTCCCAATCCTCTCACTCTCACGACATGCTCGTCACCCGGCACAATATCTAGCGCGCTATCTTCCACGAGCACACCTTCTCGCTCCTCAAACACCAAGCCCTTTGTAGGCTTCTTCGCAGTGACTCGGACCTGATGGCCCTCAGCTATCACTTCGACTCCTCGATCCGCGAAGTCTAGATACTTGAGCGGTTGCGGCCAATCCACATCGCGAGATGCCAGCTTACCATCGATCCAGATTCTCGTGGCGAGCACGTGGGGATCAGTGGCCGTGTTGTCGATCTCGCTCTCGAAAACTGGTGTCGTGCCGTTCGCGACAATGCTAAGATCCTCCCATCGCTTTGCTGGCTGGATATCTTCGCCTGACGCAATCGAGATGTATCGCAGCTCTACCGTTGCCTTCACCTCCTTCGTCCGACTACTGGCAACCCACACCTCGAACTTGCTCGACTTCGCTGGCCTTGCATGTACCACACTCCAATCATGATGTGCCCGCTTCACCGCCACAGCTATAGGCGCCAGCACTCGCCTCATAGCATAGTACGCCGGCTTCTTCCGCAAGAAGTAGTCTACAATTGACCAACTCGTCACAGGCCAACAATCGTTCAATTGCCAGACCAGCGCGCCACCGCAAAACCGCTTCTGTCCCCACTGCTGTCTCCACCCTCGATACCCGAACATCAGTGCCTCCGCCTGACTGAGCTGCGTAAGGTGGATGAACTTCTCCAGATCCGTCTGCGTGCGGAAGTTCTCGACCAGATACGTAGCGATCCGCCGCTCATGGCCATCGGCTTTGTTGTGGAAGTCTATCATGTGACTCTGCGGGTATAATTGCGATGGGTCCGTAACATAATGCTTGATCGTGTCAATATGCGGGAAGGCTTCCATGCCGAACTCGCTGTTGAAACGCCCGCCTAAGGTGTCAAAGATCTGATACTTCTCCTGCGTGCCGTGCCAGACGTTCCATTGGTGCATGTCGCCTACAGTCGGATTTGAGGAGATCTTGCCATCGCCCCAGGGCGACCCGGGATGGTAAGGGATATGTGGCGATTGTGCAGCGACTACGTCGGGGAGCAGCTTCTCGTAGATGTAGCGGGCGGGGAAGTCAGTTTTCAGCCAAGACTGCGGGTCTTTGTCCTCGTAATCATAGGTAAGCTTGTAGGATTCCTGGACTTGGTAGTCTTCGTTGTTGCCAGCATAGATCGCTAGACTAGGATGGTGACGGAGACGGCGTGTTTGGCATGTGCACTCTTCTTCTATAGACTTGAGGATCGCAGGAAAGGCTGGGTAGTTGCCGCAGCCAAACATGAAGTCTTGCCATACTAGCACTCCTAGCTCGTCGCAGAGATCGTAGAAGATATCAGATTCCCAGATGCCGCCGCCCCAGACTCGAATCATGATTTGGTACCCGTCTACCATCATCTCAAGCCACTTGCGGTATCGATCATCGGAGATCCGAGGGGTGAAGCTGTCAGCAGGGATCCAGTCAGAGCCGCCACAGAACACATCGATACCGTTGAAGCGAAAGAAGAATGTTTTGCCAACATCGTCAGGCTGCTGTATGAGCTCGCCTCTTCGAAAGCCGGTTCGCTTTGACAGCGAGTCCAAGTCGTGTTCCCCTGTTGTCACAGTCGCGGTTACAGTGTATAGCGGTTGCTCGCCATAGCCATGCGGATACCACAGCTTTGGCTCGCTGACATGAAACCCGACTGCCGCTTTGCCATCACTGTCGACTTCGGTCGTACCCTTGAAGACCTCTTTGTCGCCAAACGAGGCGCTGAAAATCACATGCTTCCCCGATCCACCTTCAATCGTAGCCGTGATCTTACCACTGACTTTGGAGAATGTGTCATCGACCTCGTAGTCAACTCGCAGATCTTCCACGCGAGCATAGTACGTCTCGAGTCGAACGGGCTTCCAGGGTCCGCAAGTCGTGAGTATGGGTCCCCAGTCCCACCCACTTCATCTAGTCAGCTCATCTCTCCGCATTCGTAGAATTAAGGCAAGACTGACAAGTGGTACTGTGCTTTCCTTACGGCCAGCCTCGCCATGTCACCATTGAACCCAACCCACTTATGCTCTGGATGAGCGTCTTTGATTTTCTGCGCCTCAGCTAATGCAGGCTTGAACGCAATCTCAAGCACACTCTCCTTACCGTCCACGAGCTTGTCGGTTACATCGACTCGATGCTCAATGAACATATTGTCACTCTCGAGAATGACTTTGCCATCGAGCTTAACGGTCGCGTAAGTGTCGAGTCCATCGAAAGCCAAGACGTGCTTTTCCTCTGCACGTGCAGGCAAGATCGGTGGCAACGTAACTCTGTAGCTCCATGATTTGTTGCCGACCCATTCGCACTTGAGCTCGTTGAAGCCGAGGAACGGGTCCTCAATCCTATGCTGACGATCAGAGACCTTATTACGGCAAACGGCATTGATCGCAGTACTTGCTTCTCGTGGTTCAGGAGATCTAGATGTACGTTCGTAGGCACGCGAGCAACGTTCAGCCATTCGTCGTCTGTGTCAATTTGTCTGAACTTCCAACCTGTCGTGAGCTCCTGACTACTGGTCGCCATGGCCATATTGATGGGGATACTTGCTAGCCCGGACGTGAGCAATATGGCGAAGGGAAGGAAATAAAGACGAGGAACTCAGCAACCAGAACGTGGAAACCCTACGTTCATGGAGAGACGACCTTACGGATTGGGCTTATCGGATCATTCGGATAAATTCAGCATATACATGCCGTGTCATGCAAGAACGATGTGACGTTCCATAGTCGCAGTCGTGGCTACAGATGTCCTCTGTTCACTTGACACGAAGAGCAACACGGTGGTGTAGAAGCACCGGCCGTGGATCTTCCGTTCCCAAAGCGGCAAGGCGCAGGTGGACTATTGGAGACTGGTAGGCTGATTTTGATGGCACAGCACGGTCAACTCAGGCAATATCAGAGCGAATACAAAGTGGGCGCAATGGTATTGAGAACTTGTCTACTTGTTTGACTTTATCTCCACGTCTCGCGAATGATCTTCAGCATCTCCTCGCCCTTCGGCGCCTTCGTCAAATTCTCATAACCCTTCTCAGTCACGAGGATGCAGTCCTCGATCCTTACACCACCCACTGGCATGTAGCGCTTCAACACTCCAGTGTTGATGAACTTACGATGTTTTGGGTCATTGAGGAAGAACGTCTCCAACACGAACTTGTTGAAGTACAGTCCGGGTTCGATCGTTATGATGTTGCCAGGCTCGAGTGGTGGGACGTCGAGTGTGGCTACGCCTTGGAGTGACGCAAGCTTAAGGTGAAACTGCTCCGATCTCGAGAAATCAGGATGTGCAGCCCATTTGCTGTGGTTATGTGCGAACGAAGCATAAGCTTTCTTCACATCTGAGCTGATCTCCAACTCGGTGACTGCCATGACGCTCTCGTCGGATACTTGACTCCCATCGGCTTTTGATGGTGGTGGGAACAGATCATGGACATCCAAGCCGATGTGGTGACCAAGACCGTGGGGCGCAAAAGCAGTGGCAGTACCAGTGTGGAAGATCTCCATGTGGTCACCTTTAAGTATACCCATGCCCAGAAGTGCATCAATAGCCATGTGGGACGCGTGCCAGTGCAAATCGACGAACTTCTTGCCAGGCCGTACGAGAGCGATGCATTCCTCTTGGATCTTTTGCACAGCCTCGTACACTGACTTAGCCTCTCTACTTGGCCACTGCCCTGGGGAAGATCTGTTGAGCGGTATTGTTCGCGTAATGTCACTGGCGTACAAATCCCACTCACAGCTAGCGTCTACAAGCAAGAGTTGGCTTTCGGCGAACTTGTGCTCATTTGCCATGTAGTGTAAGACACCAGCTCGCGCACCGGAGCCCATGATAGGCCCATAGGCTTGCTCATGTGCCCCATGAGATAGACATACATCGACGAACAGACCTTCAGCCTGTGACTCAGTAGTGAGATCCTTCAGATGCGTGAGGATCGCCTTGTGAGCTTCTGATGAGACATCGTTGGCCTTGCGGACAAGCTCAATCTCGTCCCCGTCCTTGACGGCTCGACAGGCGTTCATTGCGTTCTTCAAGATCATAGTGTCCTTGAAGTCAGGAGTCGGAGGCTTCGATGACGTTCCCGGACCGAGCATGAGTATTCGATGGTCGTACGGGCGGAGAGGCTTGCATATCGACTTGAGCTCCAAGTCACGCGGCCGGTTCTTGAGGTACTTCGCCTGATCGATGTCGTACTTGTCCAGCGCCTCCTCGACGGTACTGGTCCGGCCATCGTAGAACACCCTCGAGTAGTCGATCGTCGGCAGCCATAGCGTGAGGACGTCCTTCCCGATGTCGTATGTCACGTAGCAGTCCGGCTCATTGCATCCAGTGATGTAGTAGAAGTACCGGTCCTGTCGCCAGTGTCGTTTCTGATCACTGTTCGAGTAATAGGCACTCTTCTCGCCCTCGAGTGCAACGAGTCCGTCTGACTTGCCTGTTGCCTGAGCTACTCGACGGACGTGAGCTTTGGCTGGATACTTGTTGACACCGCCTTTGGAACAGAGGTTGATCGACAGGGACTCGATGGTATCAACTTCGTAGCCCGCCATACTGCAATCTTCCTCGGTCCGGAAAGCTCACCGACCACACTCACTTCAATCGCGAAGCAACCACAGCATCGTTCAGCCTCACAGTATCCACGATCGAGACATGGGTTGCCTGTCAGCTTTCATGCACGTCCGGCAGGGGTCATATCGAGCATGACGTCGATTGTCTCAGCGCGCTTCGATGTTTCGGAGTCGCGTGTTGAACGTGCTTGCATTCGCTTGCGAGCTATTCCACCGATTTGACAAAGGCAGGCGCCATGACTTCGAGAAAGACGTTTACGAGAAGCTACTGCACGTAATGCGTGCTTGCCCTGTTTCATACCCTGAAGAGGTGCAGTCAATATGGCCGAGCTTCTGCAGATCATCTCTGTGCAGACATGTACCATCAACCCGACATCCCTCCTCCTGACATGGTTACCGTGATTTTTATTCCTGTCGGCCTCATCATTAGCCTTGTCGTTATCCTTCCTATCTCGCTCGCTGTTCACGCTCACGAACGTCGCCAGGAAAAGAAGCTCGCGAAGAAGGTTGCGCAGTTGCGAGCTTCGCAGAACACCGCACCACCCGCGAGACCTACCGTACAATTCGCAGAGCCACCACCTACGCGAGTCTGACGACTCCGCCTGCCCTCGGCAGCAGTCTTCGACGAACTGCAGCCGCATTAACAGAGCTCGCCTTCTGCCCTGGCATGTCCGAGGCTCTCATCTTCATCCCTGTTGGCCTTGTCGTTATAATTATCATCCTCCTCCCTATCCAGCTCGCCCATCATTTGCACCAGGAGCGGAAGGAGAAGGAAAGAGTTCAGCAAGCTGCCAAGGAACGAGGCTCGACGAAGACCAGATTCTCAGCGACGCACGTGGACCAGATTCCAAAGATACCGGCTTGGGACAGTGAGACTGCATCACTGTTCAGCAACAGCTCGCAGTTCGACGCTGCTGCGTCTCCTTCACGCTAGATCTGTCGACCTAGCATGCCCGTTGACCTTGTCATTCACGGAATTCTAGCTGTCATTCACCTCGGAGAACTTGCCCATCACATACACACACGCAAAGAACGCAAGCAGAAGAAGCGAGCGAAGCAGGCTGCCTAGGAGAACGCCATACTCAAGTCTACGTCTGTACCGATACCGCCTGGCCATATCACGGAGATCACTGCACCTTCGCCAGAGACCAACGCACAGATCGCCGATCAGTCTCAATCAGCTCCACTGCTGGTCGCATTTACTTCAACGGAAGGCCAATTACAAGACGCCACATCGGTCGCAGCCCGTGTTGACGACAACGGCCCAGCAACGAGAAAGCTAAAGACCAAGCGGACATGGCGCAACGGGTTCTCGCGTCGACAGTCAGCGTGATGCTGCTCCTGGCCGCCATAACATCTGGAGAGCATCACATGAAGTGGAAGGTGGAGAAGCGACAAGGAGGGAGCACGAGCGTGCCATTGTTGATTACTAACAACTGCGCTGAAACGATATATCCCGGTATCCTGACACAGGGAGGCACCGGGCCAGCAGACAGCGGGTGAGTCCCTCCGATCAGAGCTCCTACCAAGAGGATGCTAACAACAATCGCAGGTTCAAGCTCTCGCCTGGCGCCAATCACTCCCTAATGGTCTCGACCGACTGGCAAGGCCGGGTCTGGGGCCGTACAAATTGCTCCTTCGACGACTCAGGCCACTTCTCAGGCAGTGGCCGTGCCTGCACAACCGGCGACTGCGGCCCAGTAGTAGCCTGTACTGGCACCGGCGAGCTTCCCGCAACACTCGCAGAGTTCACCCTGAGTGGCGCAAACGGCCAATCCTACTACGACTTAAGCATGGTGGACGGCTACAACCTTCCCATGGCCATCGAGCTCATAGCCCATAGTATGAGCAACGTAGACGACATACCTCCAAACCAATCCAACCCCTCCTGCGTGGCGAGTGTAGGCAACTACGCCGGCCCGTCCTTCAACCCCTACGCCTCCGGCAGCAAAACCTTCCTCGGCACAAATGACTCCTTCCAACTCCCCTTCCTCTCCGCCTCCTCCGACAAAATCTCAAACTGGTGTCCCTGGGACCTCCAAGTCTCACCTCCCACTTCGCCAGGCGATGGCGTCTACCCTTACCCCGATGGCAACGTCCAGCGACCGGCCTTCGACCCCTGCTTCTCAGCTTGCGCGAAGTACAACGAGCCTGCGTATTGCTGCACGGGCAAGTACGGACCTAGTAAGTGTCAGGCGAATTACTTCAGCAAGGCGGCCAAGGCGGTGTGTCCGGATGCGTACTCATTTGCGTATGATGATGCGGATTCGACATTTGCTGTGCCCAAGGGGGCGGGGTTCAACGTTGTGTTGTGTCCTGGAGGAGCGAGCACGACTATATTGGCTACTGCTAGGTAAGTGTTGCTGTGCTGTCTTGATTGACAGGAAATGCAAGTGCTGACTCATATGGCAGAAACTCCAGCCAGGTACAGCATTCGGGTACCCATGCCATAGGCGCCTCGTACAATGCCTTCGCGAAGGGCTTGGCTTTGACTGATGGTATGGCGATGAAGGCCGTGCTGGCTGTGACGCTGCTTGTTGTGCTCGTGACCTAGGAGGACGGCACCAGGAAAGCGGTGCTTTGTTGCGCAGCGGAGCGTCTGAGTGGTGCATTACAAGAGGTGGAGCGGTTTCTGGCATTTCAGCGACATTTGATGTGATCAAGATACCCTAGTCGTGTTTTGCATAGCGGAGTATCAAGCGTATTGAGCCCTACTTTTGTTGTGTCGCCTTTCTCTACTCAGGTCTTCACCTTTGAGATCGCGTGGTATGAATACGGTGCTCTACATTCACCCGATCTCGCTACCGGTAATAATGCCGCCAGACGACACTGTGGCTCGCATGCGATCTGGCAACTCAAGTGGGTGAATGTCCGCCCGCTGGGCTGAATACATCTATATGCATATTGGTCGCTTCCATGACCGTCCCTCCGAACGCCTGCCATCGTATGGGTATCGTGACGAAGCGCTAGAATTGATCTGCCGATTGTTAGCAGTTTCGTCATGCTCTTTACAGTCCACGATGACCTACCCAGCGTCATGCTTATAGACACATCAGTATTCTCCACCATCTTTGTAAACTCCTCAAAGCTGATCTTCCCATCCCGATCCAAATCCGCCTCCATGATAGTTTTATCGACAATCTGCTGCAATTGCTGATCCTTCAAATTACTCCCCACCATCATCTTCAGCACAATGAACAACTCCCCATTACTAATATACCCATCGCGATCGATATCGTAGACTTTGAAAGCGAATTTGAGTTTCTCCTCTTTGTTGCCTTTTGAGCTGAAGGCGCTGAGGCCGGAGACGAATTCCTGGAAGTCGACGTCGCCGCCGCCGTCTTCGTCGAAGATTGCTATCATGCGAGTTGCGAGGGGGTTGGAGGAGACTTGGGGGAGTTGGAGGAATTCTTCGCGTTCGATTGTGCCGGAGCCGTCCTGAGCCTGGCTTTAGCGCTTGCGCTGGCTCTGTAAGAGGAAGTGTGTTACCTTATCCAACTTCATGAACCGTTTTCGTAACCGGTCGAGCTCATCTCTGTCGACTATATGCAAACCGGGTCAGCTTCCTGGTTGCTCGACGTCCTGCCAACCGCGCTCAACGTACAATTGCTCCCCTGCACCAGGTTGTCCAGCATCTGTGAGTTCGCGTTCCCCATCTTGGTTATGATTGGGTGTTGTGTGTGAGGAGATACTTGATATGCGCCTCAGCAAGCAGTTGTTACATTCAATGAGCTGGCGGAACCTCACTTTCAAGGGTCTCTCCACGCGCTAAAGCACTGCTTATTTTGGAGAGCACGTGCACTGTCTTCCATGTCGACAATCACATTCAAAGATAGTCTTCGCCTTTACCTCATCTAATTGCACAGCCCCTCCGACTGCTATCTAAAGCCTCCCGCCAACATGAACAGCGGCGCTGAAGGCGTAGCGATGGATTTGGCCGGCACAATCCAAGCTGGCCACATCAATCACTCCCCGTCCGTGGCTCACGATATAAATCCCTCGACCGCTTCATTGCAGAAGCAGCCTGTACAGTTGGAACCCCACCCGCACACAGACGATGGTCTCTCGGACATAGATGAGGACGAGATCCCCGTGTCAATGCTACGACCAACGCCCCGGAGACCTCAACTGCCGCCCTTACCTGATCTGAGGTTCGAGCAAAGCTATCTCGCTAGTATCAAAGATGCGCCGGACTGGAAGATGGTCTCATATATCACTGTACGGGATCAAGTAAGTTGCTATCGATCTCCTCAATATTAGTTCTGCCTAACACCGATCGACAGATCTTCATGCCACTAGCACAAGGTCTCCTGTGGTCTCTTGCGATTCAAGGCTGGCGTCACTGGAATCGCGATACGAAGTTGGCGGGGCAGACCGTCGGCGCGAAGATCCGGAGGTGGTGGTGGGGCGTCAACAACTGGAAGTTGCCTGCGGCGAAGGATGAGAAGCTTGCGCAAGAGGCAAAGGAGTTCTTTCAGGGTTGATGCGGAACGGCTGCAATGGATTAAGAGTCATGCGCGAAACTCTTCAGCCTGAAAATCGATGGACGATCCGGATGAGAGAAGCCGCGAACCATATCTCCGCCATCTATGGTGTCCGAGCGAACGTGCAGAGCTCGCGGAGAGGACGACGGGTTCACAAGTACTTGCACGCTCTGTTGAATCCTGCCTTGGACTACTGTGCAACGAGCAAGGGCATTAGTTCTGGCCTCGTCAGAGGCAGCACCAGGACGGCAAGAGGCCTGCATCCCACACAAAGCCGTCGAGCCACAGAAGGCCCCCACGACTGAACCTTCGGAGGGCGATGCATCTAGCCCGATGGTTGCTACAGCTAAGGTCAACACTCTGCGCGCCGCCCCTTCATTACGGAACTTCGGCAACACCAAGGAGTCTTTGTGAATGCAGAATTGTAAGAGAGCCGCGCCACTCTCGGCTGCCGCTGTGCCATATGACCAGAAGGGTGACAGAGCACGCGAGTGGGATGGCGCAGAAGCGCGGGAGGGTTGTAAAACTTACATACTGCTTTGTAGGAACACGAGATAGACGAGCGATGGCGTGCTAGCTGAGCTGTCACCTCCTTCTTGCTGCCATCCTGTCCCCTGAGTGGACGCGGCCGAGTCCTTATGCTTATCTATACGGTATGCTCGCGTCGTACAGCATATAGTGCTGGCCCATCGCCCGCGCAGGAGCAATCTTGGACTGTGGAAGGCCGCCAATTCAGGCATCAGATGACTATCTGCCTCAGGCTTCCAAGGCAAAAAGACCCTTGGCACTCCGAGAACGCAGTGACCATCGAAGGTCCGCCGCGCGATACTCACTCGGAGAAACATCACACGGTTTCGAGCGACAGCGATACCGCTGCTATCTCCTTCCTTGCCATTCGTCTACGAACGAAAGTTGCCGAGCAGAAGACCCCGCGCTACCCGTCCCTACGACAAAGGGCCGCACCTCGCCGCAAATCTCTTCCCCAATGCGCACGTCATTCGCTGGTAGAGTGGATCAAAGTTTGCATGGAGCCAAGGCTCGACGTTCTCACTGCATGGGCAAGTACCCACGTACCTCTCACTCCAGGGCTGCTGGGTAGAGGGAAAGAGTGTGCCACGGCCTTCCTGCCCTTGCCGATCTAGCAGACAGCGGGAGTATTGCTTTTGTACTGGACTCTATTTGCCTCATCCCGTCATCAGATATTGCACATCGTATTGTTAATTCAAAGTCGCATCGCTATTCGTAGTGAGAACCAGTATTCATTCGGCTCGACTGCTAGTCGACGACATCGAACGACCAATTCCATCAATCTATCGATTCACCCCACGAGGGCAGGCAAATCTTGAAATACAGTACTGCCTCACACATAACCAAGCATCATGTCGTCGAAGCCCGTCTTCGTCGCCACACACCCTCGAGCGTGCTCGACGGCCTTTGAGCGGGTCCGTCTTAGCCCTTCCCTGCTCCCCTTCGTTGTGCATTGCGTCATATACTCACTATACCCTCAGGTTTTCATGACCCGCCGCAACAGCCTCCAATGTGTCCATGAACCCTTCGGAGATGCCTTCTATTACGGACCGGAGCGTCTTGGCTCGCGCTTCGAAGGCGATGAGAAGGCCAAGGAGAGGGAGGAGAGCGGTTTCTCTCAGTCGACATTCAAGACTATCTTGGATCGCCTCGATAGGGAAGGCGAAGAGGTGAGTTGTGCATTCCTTTGAGCGTTCTCGTGATGGTCGTTGTCGTAGCAGGGTAGCTGTCGATTCAGCATTGGTTGCCGCTGCGCCGGTGGCGAGGTCTTCCGTTCGCTCGAGATCCATCAATTACGATGCCCTTTTGAAGCAGGCCTCACCGTCGCTGTCAATGTCACGGATTGCTTTCAGCGATGCCGTCGCATTATCAGCAACCTACACAACGAGTCCATTCTCACATCGTCAGCAAAGTACTTACAATCCATGACAGGGCAAGCGTGTCTTCATCAAAGACATCACACATTACCTCGTCCCGCCGTCCAAGCAGGACGCCCGCCTCGCGCCTTCTCTCTACAACCCAAAGCGCGGCGTTGATACTAACGGCGGCGCCAACGATGGCGACTCCGGTATCGTCCTCTCGGACTCCCAGAGCCATCCTGGCACCCCAAAGAACCCACCATTTCCGTACAGCACGCCAAGTGAGCCGAACAATCCGACTGTGATCCCAAAGGAGATACTGGAAAAATTCCACTTTACCTTCCTCATTCGCCATCCAAGGAATGCGATTCCTAGCTACTACCGCTGCTGCGTGCCGCCGCTTGTCGAGAAGACTGGCTTCCATGAGTTCATGCCTTCCGAGGCTGGGTACGATGAACTTCGTCGCGTCTTCGACTACTGCAAGGACACCGGCATTGTCGGCCCAGCTGTTTGCGGCGAGCAGTCTGGTGCTGAAGCAAACAACGGCCAGGTGGAGATCTGCGTTATCGACGCGGACGACCTGCTAGATGACCCAGAGGGTATCCTGCGCCAGTACTGCACCTCCATCAACGTCCCCTTCTGCGGAGAGATGCTGAAGTGGAATGATGAGGACCAACTTGTCGCCAAGGAAGCCTTCGAAAAGTGGAATGGGTTCCATGAGGATGCCATTCATTCGACCGACCTCAAGCCAAGACAGCATGTGAGTTGCTGCCGGATGTCCAAGCCTCTCGTCCCGGCATGCTGACTTCTCGATAGCACAAGGCGCCAAAGTCCGACGAGCAGCTGTTCGCAGACTGGAAGGAGAAGTACGGTCAGAAGGGCGCAGAAATCATCCGCGACACTGTTGCTGAGAACGTGGCGGATTATGAGTATCTCAAGGGCTTCGCCATTAAGCCGATGAACGTAAACGCCTGAGAGGTTTTCGTTGAAAGTGTTTCGGGCTGCGATCAAGATTGACGATTGTCTTTTGAGCCGGATCGTTCATTATCTGAGTGTAGTGTATGTTACACGAGGAAGACAGGCACGGAATCGACAGTCATTTGCGTTGTGCGCTTTTTGAGCACGCCATCGATTGCGTGCTTCGCGACATTTGTGTCTGCGCGAGTCATGATCGAGTTGACTTCACTTCCAACGCGGGGTGGCGGGGTCGTACCTGCCTTGCCAACTCTAGGCTTTGACGCCAATGGTCTCGAATACCGCAGTATCACCGAACGCGATAGACTACATACATCAACACTGTCTGGCCTGTTCTAGCGCATCTGTCAGCAAAGATAGGCACGCCTCTTGAGGCTATAGTATAAGTGTCGTCTCGTCCTCTACCGTCACAATGACTTCACCAGAAACAACCTTTCTGCTAGCAAGCTAAGTCTATTTACTTCCTCGATTTAGAGTCACGTTTCTCTTTATCCCCCTCAGCATTCAACGTCAACATGCCCACAACTCTCATCCTCGGCGGCAGCGGCAAAGTCGCCCTCCACCTGACCCGCATTCTAATCCAGCCTCCCTACTCTCACAAAGTGTTCTCCCTCATCCGCTCCCAGGACAAAGTCTCGCAGATCCGTTCTTTGAACGCCGAGCCGCTGGTTAACTCCCTCGAGGACCTCTCCGCGTCTCAGCTAGCCGACGTGATCAAATCCACCTCGGCGTCCACGATCGTCTGGGCAGCCGGAGCCGGCGGCAAAGGAGGCGCTGAGAGAACGAAGACGGTAGATCGCGATGCTGCGATCAGAGCTATGAACGCCACAGCGCAAGCGGGCGTGAAGCGGTTCATCATGGTCTCAGCCGTTGACATACGGGATCGCAGCAAGCCGGCGCCGGACTGGTACAACGACGACGACCGGGAGAAAAGCGACCAGATGTGGAAAGCTCTAGCGTCTTACTGTCAAGCGAAGCTCGAAGCTGATGTGGAGTTGGTGAAGGGTAATGAGAAAAGAGGGCTGGTGTACACCATCGTGCGGCCTTCGACACTTAGTGATGAGAAGGGAACGGAGAAGGTCGAGGCGGGGCAAGTGCATATTGGGAAGCCGATATCGAGGGAGGACGTGGCTGCTGTAGTCGCGGCTTGTGTGGCGGATGAGGGGACGGGAGGGTGTGTGTTCGACGTTGTACCGGGGGAGACTGGAATTGAGGAGGCGGTTAAGGGGGTGGCGAAGGGGAAGGTGGATGTGTTCGCCGGGAAGTATTGAGGTATCCGGCAGCTTTAAGATCATTCCCCGACCTTGCAAGACTCGCTGTGACCCATTACTGCTCCGCTTACCATGCAATCGGTCTCATCATGTCTCCCTGTTGCTGAGATGTACGCATCTCAAGTCCCGTCCTCTCGACTCGGTCAGATTGTGGGCCAAACTGCAGTGGCTGCGTCTAGCGACACACGAGAGGGCGAATATGGACTAGGAGCAACGGCGTCATGTGACTGAGCGCATGCAAAGAGGAGATCAGTGCAATGTTGTACATGTATGTAGTGCACTAATGCAAATACCTCTGCGCCAGCGGCGTCCACTAACCTCTACCCAGTGACCCGACCAGAACGCCAACAAACCACACCGACCTCAAAATTCGACCATTTGACCGCCTTTTTAAGAGTGATGCAATGTAATCAGTCTAGTGAATGTACAACCCCTGTCAAGTCCCCTCTCTTAGTTTCCCGATTTCCAGTGTCCATCACACTGCTATCAGCTCTGACTCCCCGGTGGTGCCATACCAGTCCAAGACTCCTAGTCCACGACAGAGGGATCCTCGGCGTGCGAGCCCTGCTGCGGCCGATGAGCCTGCATCTGCCGCACCGGCTGCATCTGCATTGGAAGCATACTATGATGCACCGGCGCATAAGGGCTTACATAGTGGCCCGTAGGAGCCATAGCCGGTGCTTCGGGAGTGTTACCCAGATGGTGCAGCTGACGAGGTTGCGGCCTGGGAGCCGGAAGTATGCCGTACTGCGTTCGCAGCATTGGAGCTCCGCGGGTGTTGGCTGGCGGCGCAGGTCGCTTGTTGGTAATTGCCGTGTTCTGTGTTGGGCCAGATGGCCGCTGTGGCTGACGGTGGAGCGTGGGTGCGGGCTGCACACCTCTGTGAACCGGAGGGAGGTAGATGTGCGTGTTGGTCACGTGTGAGCCGGGCTGCATGTTGTTGTACTGGCCGATATGCTGGGGGCCAGTCACTTGCGAGCCAGTCACTTGCGAGCCAGGCTGCATATTGTTGTATTGGCCGATTTGTTGGGGCCTAGTCACGTGCGACCGCTGAGACTGCGCTGTGTATGTTGGGCGCATGTTCGCATGGTCTGGCACTCCGTCGGTCGGCGCATTACTCAGTCGTGCGCCAGGCTGCATATTGTTGTATCGTCCGATATACTGGGGATTTGGCAATCGCGACTGCTGAGGCTGCGCTGGGTAGGTTGGACGCATGCCGGTCTGCATTGACACACTGTAGGCTCGCGCATTATTCTGCAACAGGCCAGGCTGAACGTTGCTGGGAAGCACAGGGGCAGGATAGCCAGGCGACTGCACATGCTGAGCATGCGCTGTACGGACCGGACGCATCGTACTCTGCACCGGCGCTTCCTGTACTGCGTTGGTCCTTGTAGACGACGGAGCGAAGAGACTGTATGGCGGAGGCGATGATGCTTGCGATCGCTGAGGTATCCTGTTACAGCCACTAGATTGGCTGCAGCTCAGGACTGGTGTCGGCGCATAGCTGGATGGTTGACTACTATATGGCGTCACGTGGGTCGGAGCCCGTGCCGGGCTCGGTGAGGCGATTGGACCCATAGCAAACCCACTGTCGACGCGAGCAAGCTTCGAACGAGGCTGCGCGGCTTCGACGTCCTCCGCATCATCACGAGAGCGCTTGATTGGCGTCTTCGGCGGAGACTCGCTCTTAAGCACTCCGTACTTAGGTAGCGCTGGCTTCCAGTCCTCGATCGCAGCCTTATTTGCTCGTTGGCGCTCATCCTCATCATCTCCGCCTTGCACAAGCACGAGAATCGATGGCGATGGCCCGTCTGCATATGCAAATGTGTCCGCTATCTCTTGATCGTCTCTTGGCGCTTTGACATTGAAGTCCCTTTCGTCCTGCGCTCTGCTCTTCTCGTTCCGGCTGCTGCACCACTTGCCGGGACTACCAGCGTTGTTCTGGATGCATGGGTGTGACTTGTCTTTCTCGAGGTGAAGCCGGGCGCAGCCTCTGGGACCGTCAAGGCATGGCTTCAAGTCGTCCTGATCCTTCGGATGATAGAGGTTGTGCGTTCTATTCATGTGGCGGCGAAGCTGCGGACCGGTTTGGCCGCCGCCCTTGAGTGGACATCCATAGCGGCAGCGGTAACGAGGCTCCGGCTTTCTTGTCTTGGGCGAGGGGGTGCTGACTGCGCTGCTTGATGGTGGAGTCGCCATCTGCTGAGTTACTGGGGTCTCATTGGGTGTCTGAGGTCTCGACATCGGTGGACGAGCGACCGATGTGCCGCCTGACGGGGATGCGTGCGCCGTGGCGAAGGAGTCGTATGCTTGTGTAGCAGGGGAGTCCACTTGACTCATCGATGACGATGAAGGTGTGGTAGCGGTGACCGTCCTGCTTGCTATGCCGCCATTGGCTTCGGGCAGCGTGCTTTGTCCCTGCAGCTCGGGAACGGTAGATTTGCGTGACGGAGGAGGTAATGCAAGTCCTGGCCTTGTCAAGGCGAGCCTTGCCGCCGGCCTCTGTCTCGGTGACGGCGGCAGATATTGCGACAGCTTCTGCTTGGGCGCCAGCGAGGGCGAAGCACGTCCTGCTGCCGCTCCGAAAGAAAGCGAAGATGATGTCGTAGCGGTGATTGGCGAGGTCAGGAGACTTGTAGTTGTAGGCCTATGGGAATTGGGCTCATCGAATAGAGATTCGATGTCGTCGTTGTCAGCCTCGCCGATGGGCTCACCGAACAGACTGTCACCATCCCCCTTGGTCCTACCCATGTGCTCGCCAAGGAGATCATCAACCTCCTGGTCCTTGTCACCGCGCTGACCGAACAAATTCTCCTCTTCATCTTCGAGCTCGCCAACAGACTCGGGAGTCTGTGATTCGGTGAAGCTGTCGAAGACGGCGTCGAGATCCGGCGTAACTGCATCTGCATCCGGATTTCTCTCTGCAATAGGCGCGTCAACGAGCTCGGAGGTCTGCTGTGCGGCGTTATGGTTGATCCGGGCGTCGAGGTCTTGCGCATGCGACTCTGTATTCACTCCGAACTCCGAGTCTACGTCTGAGTTGGAATCGTCTGAAAAGTCGTCTTCGGACACATCGTCCTCTTCGGCACTATCGTCCGACCCATTTGTCGCAGACAGGACTCTTTCTCTCAGGTCGCGAAGATAGACCGTGGCCATACGGGGATACATCTTTCGAAGAGCTACCAAGATCTCGGAAGAAGTCGCGTTGCCATGTGGATTTACTTGCCGCGCCAAGCGCAATACCGCAGGAGTATCGAGAATCTCCGGCGATTGCGGCGAAGGCATCTTATCGTGAGCGTGGTGGATTCTTGTTCGGAGAGTAGTTGGCGGAGCTCTTTGCAATGAGACTGGTTGGGGCGGAGTCTCGAGTGCGCAAGCGCACCTTATCTGTGGTGGTATTGAAAGAGGGGAGGTGGCTAGTATTCCTATTGTCGTGTCGCACAGATTTGGTGTGTTTCAGGATGTTGAGATTGTGGTGAAGTGAAGTTCGTTGTTGTGTAGATGGCGGCGCAAGCGACAGAGAATGATATCAGAAGTGAGAAAGCAGAAGAATATACCCACTAGGGCTATCTAGTCTAGAATGAGGATGTCATGACTGTCGACTTGAATGGCTTTTCATTGGAGTGGTGGTGAGGACGTCTGGGAGAAGTAGGGTAAGTTCCAAGCAGTGGCACGTTGGGAAGGCGCGGAGGGTGTCCTCAATACTGCCAACGCGACTCCCATAACACAAGTTCAACCTTTTACACATGGCGCGTATATTTCTTTGGGCCACAACGCTCGCGTGGCGGGCGCAAAAAGTCCTGCAATTGACGACATCGTGAGTGTTCCCTTGTTCAACTATAAACGAATGCTCAACTTCCCGGTTCGAGCACCTTAGGCTGCGGCTATCGCGTCTGGGCTGGACGGACACATTTCGGCAAGTCGTTAAGGCCGCGGGCAACTGGGTGATCTCTATTCGCGGATGCGCCGGCGCGGTCACCTCGAGTGGAAGTGCCCATCGCAACTACGCTGTCGTCCGCACAGGCGGCAGGGCACCATAGCTCTTGCCGGGCATGTAGCACCATCGTCGCTTCATCAACGCTGCCCATTGAGTAATACTATGGTCCGCGGATGAAGGCTATAGCAGCGTCATGAGCCAGGTAGGTTCGGAAGCAGCGAGCAACACAGCCAATCGCAATGCAGTCTGCACGTGGCGTGTAATGTTATAAGGTCGAAGGTGAGGTTCGAGCAGGAGTTCGAAGAGGAAGCTTGGACGGCTAGCTCCGCGCGCTAGTCTCAGAACAGTAATCTATGGAATAAATTATTGAAGATCTTAATGGATCACAGCCAAGACATCACTTAGTCTGACGGGCATTCATAGCAGCCATGGCCTCTATAACAGCGCCAGAAAGTGATACTGCCACAATGCAGACGGCAGTCGACACGAGCGCTGCGCTTGCGTCTGCGGAGACTGCTCAGCCCAGCAAGCCTGCCGATGAGCTGGGTAGCTCAGCACCTACACAGGAAGAACAAGAGCGCGCTGTAGGTATTACCGACTACACTTCTCCTGATGCTCCCGGCTTTTCATGTGTCGTCAAGCATCGTTACACAGATTTCCTAGTCAATGAGATCTTACCAAACGGAGAAGTGCTGCATCTCACAGAGATCGCGAAGCCTGGGAGGCAGAAGCAGAAGCAAGAGCCACAGCTGAAGCAGATTGGAGAAAGTCGGAAGGCTGAGGAAGAAGCAGTAGGCGGTGCAAAGCTAGACGAAGCAGCAAGCAACGGCGTGCACGCAAACGGACATGCTGGCGTAAAGAGATCGGCCGACGAGGCAGAGACTACCGACGATAACATTGCGAAGAAGTCGAAGCTTGTCATCGCCGATGTCGAGGCAGCGCCTTCAGAGAGTATGCCTGCAGCAGCAGCAGTATCAGCACCGGACGCCGCGCCGAGAGAAGCCGCGGTCCCAGCAATCTCAGAGGCGCACAACACGACACTCATCTCTATCTTCGGACCCACGACCACTAAGAGCATTATCGATCTTCATGCTCAGATCTACAGTCACCCACACCGCAAGCCTCGCGATCAGCCCACCGTGCAGTCAGAGGTCATCTCGGAGAAGTCAAAACGCACGGAAGCTCATTCTGCGATCCGTGAGATCTTCCTCTCGAAGCTGGAGACACTCACCCTTCAGGAGGTACCTGGTGCAATCAGCATCCGCGCCGCGCCTCCCCAGCGAGCTGGTGGCCGGACAGACGTATCAACCAGGAGCCGCGGGGGCAAGAACCATAAAGGACCCACCTCATGGACAGAACTAGGCGGCGAGTATCTGCACTTCACTCTTCACAAGGAAAACAAGGATACCATGGAGGTGCTGCACTTCATTGCATCACAACTCAAGCTCAACATCCGTAACGTCCAATTCGCAGGAACCAAAGATCGCCGTGGCGTCACAGTGCAGCGCGTGTCGATGTACCGCGTCCGCAAAGAGCAGCTACTCCCCATCACCCGTATGGCACGTAACTGGCACATTGGTGACCTGACTCACTCCAATCGTGGCCTCGAGCTTGGCGAGCTTCGTGGAAATGAGTTCCACCTCACTCTCCGCGACTGTCATGTTTCCTCGAATTCCTCCGGAACAACCTCCGACCGCTTACCAGCTGTCCGTTCCGCCGTGGAGTCTGCAGCCGCCAACTTCCGCGACAAAGGCTTCGTGAACTACTATGGCCTCCAACGCTTCGGTACCTTCAGCACGGGCACCCACGAAGTCGGCCGTCTGATCCTACAAAACAACCTCGAAGGCGCCGTGGACGCCATCCTCTCTTACCAAGACCATCTCCTCCCCTCTGCTCAAGCCGCTAACCCAGGCCACAACATCCCACAAGACGACATCGACCGTGCTGGCGCCATCGAGTACTGGCGTAAGACGGGTGATAGTCGGGAAGCCTGCCGTCGACTGCCGCGTCGTTTCCAAGCAGAGAACAGCATCATTGCCTTCCTCGGCGCGAAGGGCAATGGAAAAGGCAGTGCGCAGACGAAAGATTGGCAAGGCGCACTGATGAGCATTCAGAGGGGGTTGCGATTGATGTATGTGCATGCTTACCAGAGCTTGATCTGGAATCTGGTGGCCGGCAGAAGATTGCAACTGTACGGCGGCCGAGTAGTAGACGGGGATTTGGTTGTTGTAGGGGAGAAAGAGAAAGAAACCGGCACCATCCCAGAGGCTGAAGGCGAGAAGATCGACCAAGACGGCGAAGTGGTCGTCAAGCCCCTCAACGAAGACGGCGTAAGCCTCGCGGAAGAACGCTTCGTGCGTGCCCGCCCTCTGAACAAGGAAGAAGCCGAGAGCGGATGCTACGATGTCTTCGACCTCGTGCTCCCGCAGCCAGGCTGGGACGTCGTATACCCCGCCAACGAGATAGGCGAGTACTACAAAGAAGTCATGGCCAGCGAGATCGGTGGCGGCTTGGACCCGCACGACATGCGCCGGACCTTCAAAGATGCGAGTTTGTCTGGCAGCTATCGTAAGATTATGGCGAGGCCGGGGGGGCTAGAGGTCGAGGTCAAGACGTATGGCGTTGACGGGGAGCAGTTGGTGGAGACGGATGTGGAGAGGGTGGTGAGGCTGGAGGAGGGGATTGAGGGGGAGGATGGCAGAGTGCAAGCGAGAGAGCCTGGAGGGGGCGATAAGATTGCCGTGGTGCTCAAGATGCAGTTGGGAAGTAGTCAGTACGCTACCATGGCGCTGCGGGAGCTGACGAAGGGCGGGGCGGTGGCTTATAAGCCGGAGTACTCGACCGTGCGCTGAGAGTCACTAGAGAGCACTGCTGGGGCGAGATAAAGCAACGGGTTTGCTGTCTGCTGTGGTGCTGGAGACACATCCAGCCAGGAGACAGCCTTCTACCATGGCCCTACGAGAGCTCAGCAACGGTCGCGACGTGGCTCGTAAGGCGGAATGCTTGAATGGACGCTGGTAGCTATCGCGGAGCACAACCGAGGTCTCACTGAGCGAATCCTCGGGCATCTTTACCGCTGCGGAAACCGAGCTGGGCTTTCGATAGTCCCCAACAAGATCCCCTTCACCCTCTCAATCCAGATTGCCTGCTGCTCAGCCGAACTCCACTCCCCGCCCTCCTCCTCTTCATCCTCATCCGTCCAATCTGCAATCCATATCTCCACCCTCTCCAACTTCAACACCCTCAGCGCAGAAATCCCCGCTAAGCGCGCATCGCGATCAGACTGCGTGAGCACAGTCTGGCTACCACTTACATCGTACTCATCGCCCTGGTAATGCTCATCCGAGAGCTCGACGTAGATACGCAAGTGTCGCACATTTACTAGTCGCGTAGCTACGAGTGCGCCGGGCAGCGTGCCCCAGTAGAGCGCATACTCTGTGTCGCAGAGAGTCAGCCTGCGGATAGTCGCGGCTTGCCAGGGTTTCAAGCGGCCTACGAGGCTGTTCAGGAGGAGTCGACTGCTTAGTACGATGTCGGCGGAAATGAAGACTAGCTTTGAGAGCGCGGTGTAGATTAAGCGGCAGGTTAGGAGGATGCGTAGGGCTCGAGAGACGGAGGCTTGACATGCGCGGTGGCGGAGGTTGTTTGTTTTGCGAGCCGCTTTTGGGGCGGAGGCATTCTGTTTGTCGGACTCGGGGACGATGCAGAGGCTGGCGCAGAAGCGGATGGGGTTGAGAGATACGTGGCGGAAGTGGATTGTCCATGGCGTGAGAACTTGGTCCCAGATTTGGGCTCGGACGTCTGGTGGAAGGGTGAGGAACTTGGATGACTTGGTCAAGTCGGAAGACATAATCTCTTACTGGTGGCTAGACTAAAACCTTCTTGTGCTTCATTCCCGAAGTCGAGGATCCATACTTGAAGGCCGAGATCCACAACAGCGAGTATGTGTACTTGCCTATGTTGGAGACTGAAACGCTCCGTGCACATGCAGCCACAAAGCTTGCTTCGAATGCTCATGCCTTGAAGCCTCAGGCAGGAATATGTGTGTCCATGCGAAGATTGTATGTTTGGCATTCGAAGGCTTTGAGCCTGCCTCCGGATTGGCTCAGTCATCGGAGCGCAGGGGGTTGCTCAGTTTGCGGATCTTGAGTGCCCATCACAGCACCTCTGACCCTGTCAATCCATGGTGCCTGCTCCTCAGCCGTCCGATAATCGCCAGGTCGCTTCCGATACTCCTTATCAGCAATCCACATCTCAAAGCTCCGCAGATCGAGCGCATTCATTCCATGAATCCACATCAATCTATAATCCCTATTAGATTCCGAGTTCACAGTCCGGCCAGCCGTATCATCATCTGTGTAATCGTTCCCAACGAGCTCAACATAAAGCCTCAAATGTCTCACACGAGCGAGCTTGGCGAGAACATCTCGATCGATGACGCGACTCCACGTAAGCTGGTGGTAGATATCACACAGCATGATAGTACGCAGCGACTCGAGCTGCCATGGCGCCAAGCGGCCGAGGAAACGCTGCAAGATGACGCGATCGCTACAGACGAAGTCGGCCTTCTCGAATACCAGTTTCGAGGCTTCCGTGTAGATCAGCCTGCAAGTTAACAGAATTCGAAGCCTTGACCAAAGCACTCGGCTGCTGTCCATACTGCGGCACTGACGGTGGCGGGTTTCGTAGGAGCCGCGCTCGCCGTTTGGAGCGAGGGAGTTTGCTTCATCGGTGATGGGTGCTGTGCAGAGTGTGCTGCGGAACAGCTGAGGCGCGGTGTGTATGGCTTGCGAGAAGATGTGGTGCCAGATTTGGAGGCGTATGTCGGTGGGAAGGGCCAGGAGCCTCGAAGGTGGCCCTTGAGTCAGGGTAGTATTTGTCGAGTCCATGTCCCTGCAAATCTTCACTGATTGAAAGCTTACTTCTGTTGCGCGGAACGGCGGGGTCGGTGAATAGGGAATCAAGATAGTATTGTATCGGAACAGAAGCACCCCTACCTTGCTGACCTCGAGTCAGGACCGCGGAACTCCACCCAGCACACAGTGATAAAGTGGAGTGCTGTTCGCAGGTTCAGATTGAGAGGACGACCTTGACCAGAACCCGGGTGACAGCCGACCCGTCTCGACAGACTCGTATTCAGTCAGTCGCTGCTGTAGGTATGTCGATAAGTGCACCAACACGATGCCCGCTTTGATGTCTGATGACCTTCATGTTGGGGAGGATGCCTAAGCTCAGAGGGCAAACGCGAGTAGTTCGCGCTAGTCTCGGGTCGGAAGAAGCGTGGCGGTTGCTATGAGCCGGGGCATAAACATCGAAGTTGCTCGCCAAGACAAACGACTACTCGAACATCCCTACCACACCATGTCGAATACATCGCGATAGTAGTCCTGCCCATGCAGGACATACAGGCCACGATGGAGCCTCCAAGCGCATTCCGCTTGCCTCCCCGCGACCTCCAACAACCCCTCCTCCCTCTATCCCCCGAACGCGTCAACAGCCGCCCATCACCCACGCGGAGTCGAAGACCAGACCGCGACCCAGACCAGTTCTCGGATGCCAAACCTCTTCTCGTCTCGCAGTCATGTTCACCGACCCGGAAAGCGAACCTCTTCGTCGACTATGCGCCTCTGCACACCACGCCAACAAAGTCTTCCGCGTTTGGCCCGGGCAACCTTCCGCAATCGCCTTCACTGCCAGAGTTCACGGCGCTGCGAACAGCTCACGTACGGACTAACAGTGACGTGCAAGGGCTGGTCAAGCGCTTCGAGACTCTAGATGTGAGGGACAAGGATGGCGAGGTTAGTGCGCTTAGGAAGCGTGCCGAGAGGGCGGAGATGGAATTGCAGAGGGCGCAAGTGGGCAGGGAGGAGGCTGAGAGTGAAGGAAGGAAGTTGAGGCAGGAGACGAAGGAGTTGCAGGAGAGAGACAGGAGGTGGGCGAGAAGGCTGGAGAAGGTCGAGGTGAGTCTGTGTGCTGTGGTAAGCTGGGGAAAATGGTAGACTAACTGAACGTACAGGCCGACGCGAAGCAAGACAGGCAGACCGCCGAAAAGACCGCAGAGAACTTCCAGCACGCTATGCGGAAGAAGCAGTCCGAGGTACTGAAATCTGGCCAAAAGGTCCTTGATCTACAAACGGAGTTCCACAAGTGTCAGAAGAAGCTGGAGGTCAGTAAGATGGAGCAAGCACGATGTGTGGAGAAGGCGCAAAGGAGTGCAGAGGAGGCAATGGATGCGAAGAACGCGCTGAGCATCAGAATCGTGGAGTATGCCAGACTTGAGGCGCACTGCCAAACCGCGGAGAGGGAGAACGAGGTGCTGAAGATTAGGATGGACGAGCGACAGTTGGTCGAAGCGGCGGCGGAGGGTGCGATCGCTCTGCCCGGCAGCATGGACGAGGATGAAGATCTTCTTGGATCTCCGCGGAAAGTTGCGTCGCCTAGGAAGCTGCTCATGAGATCGCCACTTTCAGACGACAAGGAGAACACGGGCGTCGTCACCAAGAAGATGCTGGAGATGCAACGATGGCAGGACGAAGCTGAGCAAGAGAGGATGAAGAGGGAGGCTGCTGAAGATATGGTCGACTTCTTGCGCATGGAGTGTGCGTTCCAGTGCTGCGATTGCGCTCTGGCAGCGAAGCATGGGCGGACAGTCGCTATCACCATGGGCGGGATCCTCGAGACTTCTATGCAGAGGATCAGAGCGGACATGCAGAGAGCGTTCAGCTTGCCCACCTCTGAGCACAACTACATCGATATGGACGCAGACATTCGACAGCACGAAGAGCGTGACGCGTCTAGAGAACAGGCAGCGGTAGCCTTGCCAGAAGTATTCGAGAAGTCGATTGCTTTCGAGCCTGCGCGGTCCGCGCCAGAAGAGCCGGAAGATCTGAGCACGACACTGGCTGGCGATGCTTACGATTCCACCGCACCAGAAGAAGTCACGCCTGCAGAGCACCATCCCAGCGAGCACGCGCCGCAGCACGAGCACAGGAGCACTCACGACCACGAAGAGCGCTTCGACACACAACCCGAAGAGACCTCTCCTCACTCACCTTACGAAGCGCCCGCCACGCCGACCCAATCACCCCGCCCCTTCGCCCTCCGCACAATAACAACCACAACCCAAATACCCATGCACTTCACGCCCGTCCGCAAACCGAACCACCCCTTCCACCCCGAAGATGCCGAAAACATCGACCCTGACTGCGCCATCCTCGACCCCCTCCCCACAGCCCATACACCCAACGGCACCCTCGCGCCTCTTTCATTCGACCGCGAAGCCGCCCTCGCAGCTATAGCCTATCGCCGCGGCCGGGCTAAGAGCCTTGCCAACGGCCACCTGACGCCGCGGAAACAGATGGTTGAGGGACTTGGTGTGGGGGTTGAGGGCGGACGGAGGGATGTCAGTGCGCCTATCCTTGGACGGGGGAGGGTGGGGACTGTGAGTCCGATAAAGGGGGGAAGTGTGGGGAGAGCTGGGGGACGGGCTGGGGGAATGGGGATGTGAAGTGGAAACGAGGTGAAAGGGAACTTGGTGGGCGGGAGGGTTTTAGCGTGGCGTTTGGCGCTGAGAGAGCTTGGCTAGACAGGAATCTTGTACAGGGGAAACGGTCTGCGAAGCATCGGGCTCGCCGTTGTCTCATTTATGAACTGTCTACTTCTTCCCCACCTGATCCTGCCACTTGAACTTCGGCGCAAAGCCCAATTCCTTCTTCGCCTTCTCAATACTCAGCAGTGTGTCATTCTTTCCCTTTGTCCCCTCAAACTTCACCCCAGGGAAACTGTGCTTGACCAGCTCCTCATTCGGCGTCCGCATACACGTGTCCTCGGCCGCGATGAGATACGGATGGTGACCCTTTTTGTCACTCTCCAATGCTTTGGCAACCGCCTGCCCGCCGTCCCGCGCATCGATGTAACCCCAGCAATTCCAATACCGCTTCTTCGGGTCATCTTGCCAGGACTCGAAGGACTCGTATTCTTGCGGTAGCATGACGTTGGAAAAGCGGAGGGAGATGATTTTCAACGTAGGGTCCCAGCGCGTGTACTGCTCCGCGATCGTCTCGCCCACGAGTTTCGACAGCGAGTAAGCTGACTCCGGATGCCTTGGCTCCTCTTCTGTGATGGGGAGCACGGAGGGCATGTGCGGATCGAAGGGGATGCCGATCAGCGTTTCGGAGGAGGCGAGCACGACATTCGTGATGCGGAGTTTGCGGCAGGCTTCCAGCACGTTGTAGGTCGACATTGTGTTTGTGCGGAACTGCCTACTCGCGTTCGTTTGGCCTGGCGAGGGGATCGCGGCGAGGTGCACGACGGCGTCTATGCCCGAATACGCCATGTCCGTTGAGGTGAAGGTCTCGAGCACGGCGCCCATGTCCTCGAGGTCAATCTCTACCAGCCGATAGGCGCCGTTGAGGCCAGACTTGCCATCCTCGCTTATGCCTGCAGGGCGGCGGGTGTCGACTGAGATGACTTCCCAGCCCTTGTCGGCGAGGTAGCGGACTGTGGCGCGGCCGAGTTTGCCGGAGCCGCCAGTGACGATGCAGCGTTTTTGGCGGGGCCCGCGTTTGGCTTCGCCGAGGGCGAGGTCTTTTGTGAAGGACGCTGCTTGGGAGGCCATGGTTGTGAGATCTTGGGGATGGAGATGGCGATGGGTGAGGGAAAAGAAAGCTTTGAGGCAGAGAGAGAGAGAGATTTTTGGATTGAGGGAATGACGGGAGTCTTCTCCGTGAGTCTATCCTTGTCAATGTGAATACGTTACAACTCCTGATGTCATTTGGAAGAGATCGGCTCCATGAAGGGAAAAATGTCCACTCGGCTGTCGATGTTGGAGGGAGTGTCATCATAGGCGCTCTGTCTTTCCTCCGTGAGGTCCTCTCAGCACCTCCGAAGGCATTGACATGTTTGCAGCAACATTAAGAATGCCTGTAAACTTGCAGATGAGGGGTTGGTGCAAGCGTAGGTGATACCACGATACTGTAATGGGACGTAGCTCTACGGCGATGTATCATGTAAGTCCAATGCTGTCAGAATGCAGAGGAACATTGGATAGTTCAACTCTCAAGAAGCATCAAGGTGGCAACCCCCACCATGCTCACCGCCCTGCCCCACGAAGTTCATTCTGCCGCGCAAACGAGACAACAGAAGTCAGAACGACATCTTTTGCAGCACCCAAAACTTGTCTCCCACTCTCCTCTTCTACTCTAGTTTTCACACACCCAGCCAGCAATAGCTACAATTCCACAGTCCATCATGTCGATCCCCACTTCCACCGCAGTCACGGAATCCGCCGTCATCAAGGCGCCCCTTGCACAGGTCTGGCACCACATCAAGTTGCAGGACTTCTCCAAGTTCTGGTCTGCATTGGCCAAGTCAGAGTACGTCAAGGGCGCGTCTGAGGAGACGGATATCGTCAAGTGGAGTTTCAAGGATGGGACCGAGTTGGAGGTGAAGCAGGAGGAGCATTCGGTACACCTCCTCACATCAGAGTTCACAACAATGCATTGGGCATATGGCTAATATGAGAGTCTTGCAGACGATCAACCACTACATCACCTACAGCATCATCTCATCGCAGCCAGCCCTGACGTTCTCGAGCGTGTTGAGCACCATCCGCTGCTGGGCTGTCACTAGTGGCGAGGCGGAGGGCAGCACTTATGTCGAGTGGACGGGCAACTTCAGCAGCGATGCGGATGCTGGTGAGAAGATCGATAGCCTCTGTTCTGTGACTGTTACTGACTATCTTTAGGCGTGATTCAGGACGCCAAGTACAAGCGCCGCGAGGCTCTCGCCGACCTTGCCAAGGCTGCGTCGAAGAAGTGAGGAGACATGTTGTGAGGAGACTACGTTACGAAGCATATACATGAGTCAGGTGGCTGACATGACGAGCATGAAATGAAGAACATTATGTAAGATATCCAAAAGTAAGGCATACCCAACGAGCCAGTCTGGCATCTTGTACTCAGTATCGCCGTCTAGCGACTACCGGGTTTCCCTGCTCGTGGAGACTTCAGTGCTGCCGTCGACTGCGCCGAGGGGACATCCGTCGGACAGACGCTTGTAATCGAAGTATGGTCCACCAAGTGGCCGCTCCACTCGAGTGCGTCTCGGTGGCTCACCTCGCCCGGCTTTTCGTCGTTGCGAGACACCACGCAGTAGCATAACAGGGCATCAATTGGTGTCGAAAGGGACTCACAAGTAAGTCGGCATCACTTGTCACATGCCAGCCTCTCCGCCGCGTGGCATCACATGCACGCTTTTCTCCTTGAGCAAACGCTCCCCTTCTCTCCTTCACCACTCCCTCACTCTCACTTTCCTGTACCGATGGATCACACCCCCTAACCAAAATGCCGATCGTCACCCGCCGCACGCATCGCCAGCATCACTACCACTCCAACGGACGCGATTACCTTGCCTCTCTACTAGACTGGCCCGCTGGATCAGTTCTTGAGGACTTCCTCCGCTCGAACTCAGTGCTCCCTCACCTCCGACACTGGCTGAGATTATGTTACGAGACTCCCCATCGCTTCCAAGAAGCTGTGGAGTGGATCAATACGGGTCCGAAGGGCTACTACTACAACTCTGGGGACCTAGAGGAAGACCTCCTGCTAGAGTGTCTAGGCCATGGAGCGAGCGAGGGGGAAGCGATGGAAGTTGAGAGGTGGAGTGAAGAGGCCGCAGAGACTGGAGCCTGGATCACACAGGAGCTCTGGGCTCGCACAATCTGGAGGGTCGTGAGAGACTCCTCCCAGCCAGGGAAATGGCTCGAAGGGAGAAGAGAGGTGGAGGCCTATGGCTTCGTGAGCGAGGTGCTCTGCATCGCCTTTCACTCTCTGGCGTTTCGGGGAAAGGAAAGCTGTTACTGGGGCATCATTGTTGGGGAGAGTAGAAACCAGCAGGCCGAGTGGAACAACGGAAGAGAAGCATGGGAGCAAAGATTCGGAGAGCCGTTCCCGGCTGCTGAAGATGAGGAGGTGATGGATGTTGAGAGTGAGGTCACCGGAAGTGAAGTCGGAAGTGAGGGCATGGCGAAGACTGTGTCCGAATTGAGCGGTCATTCAGCTGAGGTGGACGAGCCTGAAACCTCAGGCACTAATGCTCCCCTCCACGAAGCTGCAGTCACTGAGCTACCTCCGCCTTTCAATCCAGCAGCAAGCATCGAGGTTTGGCGCAATGGTGTCGAGGAATTGACCCCCGGGTTGACTGAATTCGACGATTTGGCGGCGATACTGAATCAGCCTGATGATGATTCTGAGCGTACTGTGCCGCGTGAGCCCATCACGCCGGTAAGTGTAGGGAAGATCCGGCGCGGGATCAAGAGGCCAGATCTAGATGCTCGAGGGAACGGGCGCGCGACACCGCAGTCGCTCGTTGTGGGGGGGAGAGTGCTGCGGGCGAGGAAGTGACGTTGGACATGTCATCGCTCTTACGCAACGCTGGGACGTTGTTGTGCTTCTACAAAAGGTTCCGGGACGGAGTGGCTGCAGATTACAGCCCATGGAGAGACGGCAAGGAGTCTGTGGGTTTGGAGCGAGGCACGCGTTAATCATTGCCTCTCACAAGAGTAGCAAGGCGCCGCTGCACTACTGCGAGTGACATGATACGAGCACTTGTTACAAGGAAACGGTTTAGAAGGGGGCAGAGGATGCTGACACGGCCATTCCGCTTCCTGCCGCACGGCCGAGATGACTCGGCGACTGAACGGTGTAAAGAAGACACTTGCCAGTCTATAGATCCAGGTACACTCTCGTCGAAGTCTATCCCGTACCTTGCACTCACAAATTATACTTGAACCTCGGATCGTCGTCCCCAAGATCATCCGCATCCGGCCCCTCAAGTAAGTGGTCTCTCTGTCCGCTTGCCTTCTTCTTATTCTGTGCCACGAGGTAAAAGTACATCGCCACAGTCATCACACCCGTCATCAGCAACAGCGCCAGACTGACGCCATAGCCCGTCTTGTACCGCGGAGCCTCTTTGACGAGAAAGATGTTGCTCGCCACGATACCTCCGGCATTGCCCCAGCCGATCTGCGCCGCGGAGGCAAAGGCACGCTTGTAGTGCCCGCCGGTGTTGTTCATGAGCCAGGATACGGAGATGGGTTGGACGATGTAGCCCGCGCCCACGAGGCAGAAGAGGGCGAAGTATTTCGCTCCCACGGGCAAGCCAGCCTGTGCGAGGAGGATGATGTAGCCGACAGACCCGACCGTGACGCCTAGCAGGACGAAGCCGAAGCGGTGCCGCACTTTGTCGGAAATGTAGCAGACTGAGAGGCAGATTACTGCGGCGACGGCATAGATGGGTATGCTCATTACCTGAGCGCGGACGGCGGTGTATCCCATTTCGACGAGGATGGAGGGGATGAAGAAATTGGTGGCGTAGTTTGTGTTGACAATGCCGAAGAACATGAGGGTGCTACGGCAGTGATCAGCTGTCTGGATGTTGCATCTACAAGGTAGCGAGGACACACCCGATCCAGATCTTCCAGTCGCTGAACACACGCTTAGTGTTCCAGCGATCCATCTTGGCGCTTTCCGCGCGATCGATGGACAAGCGAGCGAGTAGGCAGGCGCGCTCTTCATCGTTCAGAAACTTGGCTTCGTGTGGCCAGTCGACTAGGAGGAACGGCATGGCCATGGCGACTACCGTTGTGACGAGGCCTTCGATGATGAAGATCCAGCGCCAGGCAAGGTAGCCTCGTGCGCCGTTCAAGCCTGACGAGATGGCGTACGCTAGCAGACCTCCGAAAGCACTGCATTTATGTTAGATATTAAGTTCCGGAGTCATTTGTGTGAGCACATACCCAGCAACAATACCGGAGGTGTACCACCAACTGAGTCGCTTCGGCAATTCGAATCGTTTGTAGTACATGCTGATCAGGTAGATCGATCCCGGACCGAGTCCAGCTTCGAAGATACCGAGGAGGAAGCGTACTGCGACTAGCTGAGGGTAGGTCTGTACAAAGCCCATGCACATGTTCATGATGCCTTTCACTGTTAGTAGGGGCTTTCGTGGTAGTGTAGCTGTTCTAAGCAGGCTCACCGCAGCCGAATAGCAATGCACTGAGCCAGATGCTAGGCCGTAGCTTCTTCATGACCAGGTTGCTCGGTATCTCCAGGAGGATGAATGGAATAAAGAGGATGAGTAGCGCAACGTTGTAGTTCGTTCCCCGGAGATCGATGTCTTTCGCCATGCCTTGAATCTTGGCATTTCCGATGTTCACTCGATCTAAAAAGCTGAGCATAAAGAGAAGTAGTATAGGCGGAAGTACACGAAGGTCACATTTGCGCACAATTCTTCGTTCAAGCGCCGGATCGATGTGGTGTTGGTGTTCGACGGGGAGGGAGGCGTCTGAGCCCAGGGATGCTGTGAACTTCGACTTCTCATCCTCTGCCCTAACAGGCACTGGCAAAGCTTCCGACATCTTCGTAATGTGCTCAATGGTATGGAAATGACAATGCCGCCAGTTGTTGTAAGTCGCTCACTCCCCGGCTCCAATTACGAATGACGAAAGATGGATCGAGGTGTCAAGCGGAAGGCTAGGGTTGCGTACCTCAGAAGTATATGAAGTCGCAGATTGCCCAGCGGGTGGAGTTCAAGCGGCGGCAGTTACTCGAGCTTACCCATGACCCGCAGCTTCAAGCTGCCGCGCCGCAAGCATCGCATAGAGACTGGCAGTGAGCTCGCGTGTGCCACGGCACGTGAGAGCCGGTTCGCCATGTGGGAGCCAACCGTGAACCCTGTTATACTGTAGTGGGATCGGGAGGTCTCAGGTCCGCTCTGCCACTCGGATGCAGAGTCGTTCCAAGCGCTGGATATGAGCTAATCGGCTAGTGACATTGCAATGCCCCACGCGCGATGATCAAGTATCATGCTTCGCATATCAAGCTGTTCACGGATAGTATGATCGGTCTGTCTCTGATACATCAATCGACACAGCGTTCCGTGGCGCGCGAGCCTTGCGAGAGCGTCCTCAGTCTGGTCGAGAGCGATTGCTACGCGTGGCCGTCATTTCGCCGGGATGAGCATCACAAAGCCAAAGCTGTCTCGTCAAAAGCGCTGTACCTGCAGAGATGACGTGTGCGGCGCCAGAGCACTGGACACGATGGCCGGTCCACAGTGCCACAAAAGGCGATGATCGCCGCATCTACGATCGGTGAAGCATGTTAGATGTCCATCCCACTCATGTAATTGCACGCAATCAAGAGGAAGCTTGGCGAGAGGTGCGAATAAAGACTAGACTCCCGATCGCCCCGGTCTCCCCTGAAGTCATCCCGCTCTAAACAAGGCTCGTGCCAGCTGCCGAGAGATCTGACTTGCCAGCCCGTATCACTGCGAGTCAGCTACATTGTGCGATCGACGCTGCATATATCATCGCCAGCATTGCCAATTGGTCCGGCGAGAGGCAATGCAGACGCTGCGTCATTCACTTGCCCCGATGGGAATCGCGCCGACGATAGTCTGCTCCTCCGGACTAGACTCCCGGCCTTCCACTACCGACACTGCGGTTCTGCAGAATTACCTGCGGTCTTCGGCTTGTTGAGAGGGCACGCGCTGGGCGTGGCATTTCGAACTTCCTCCAACCTACGAGCACTGTGCCCACGCGAACCATTTGAGCCTGCTTGAACCCTGCTTTCTGCTCCTTCGTTTGTTTGAAATAAGCAAGCGCGGCCAGTGCTCTACATTCTTCGAACGGAGCATCACACCGTCACGGTGGCACGATCGTCGTGACCATGGCGCCGTGCTCTCGCCTGACTGTGTGCACTTTGCAGTGCTACTACTACGCCATTCGCTTTGGTACCTGCAGAACTGCTCTGCGTCGAGATAGCGCTCGGATAGCACCTCACAACGGCCTCTTGAAATCACTAAACTATTCGGTCTCTTGAACAGGCACTTGAGCTACCTGATCACGACTGGAGCTATCTTTTATCCCCATCACAATCCCAAATCGTCGTGCATCACACTTTGATCTCGTGGTTCACGCATACCAAGCTTCGATGAGTGCAGAATGGCTGTCACAGCACCTTTGATATCCAATCCAGCGGAGAATCGTGGACCAGTGCTCATTATCTGGTTTGTGGCATTCGTGTGTGCTGCACTTGCGTTCATCGGGCTGCGCCTCGCCATCCGCATACACCGACAGCTGCTAGGCTGGGTGCGTCAAGCGATCAATGGGGCTGTCTACCGGGAAACTATAGCTGACAGCGACTGTAGGACGACCTTACGATTGTGCTAGCATCAATCGCATCAATTGCGCAAACGATCTTCGTCGGTGTCGCTGTTCACCATGGCTACGGAAGACACATCGGCGATATTTCGAAGCCGGAACTGAAGAAAGCCCAGTTCTGGTTCTACATCTGTCAAATCTGCTACAAATGCGCCATATGGCCGACGAAGGTTTCAATCCTCTTGATGTACCTTCGGATCTTCGGCGACACGCCCTCGATACGAGCATATGGGATGAAGTTTCGCCATCTGGCGTTGGGACTGATGACGGTCGTTGTGATGATCTTCATCGCAACGTCGGTCGTCGGAGTTTTCGCTTGTACGCCTGTACGGTTCTCTTGGGACAAGTCGATAGCAGGCGGGCATTGCGTACAGCAAATCCCTTGGTGGTACTCTTACGCTGCCCTGAACATCTCCACTGATATCGCAATCCTTGCGCTACCCATGCCACTGATCCACGGGCTCATGCAGATCAAGAAGCGACAGAAGCTCATCTTGACTGGGATATTCCTGCTTGGAGGATTGTGAGTGGTCTCCATACCTTGTCGCAGGACAAGCACTAACGCTGTGCAGTGTCTGTGTAGTTACGATCGTACGCATGACCACGCTCAAGACTGGCTCAGGCGCTGCAGATCCGACCTACAATGGTGTCGACACTCTACAGTGGACCGGCGTGGAGACCAATGTTGGCCTCATATGTGCCTGTCTGCCGCTCCTCCGTCCCGTGCTCAACCGCGTTATCCCCTGGTTCGGCCAACGCACCGTGGCAGGGACCTACAACCGTCCGACGGCTCAGGCTGCTGTACCATACCATTCGAACAGCGCAGAGCGCAAGCAGCGCGCGACAACGAACGATCGAAGCTCATGGCAGAAGTGGACTACACAAGGCGACACGGTGATCTTGAACGATATTTCAACGCATGGGCCGGAGAGTAGGAGCAGCAGTCAAGTGGGCATCACAGACGGGATCTTTAAGAAGGTGGATGTCGAGACTAGAGTCGAGAATCTATACGACCAGGAGAATGAGCGGGACCGGGAGCATGACAGGAGGGAGGTGCAAATGCCGAGGGCTACGGAGATGAGGAATGTTGTGTAGAGTCGTTTCGTGGGAGGT
Organism: Cryoendolithus antarcticus; assembly: GCA_002077065.1. NCBI lineage: Eukaryota > Fungi > Ascomycota > Dothideomycetes > Cladosporiales > Cladosporiaceae > Cryoendolithus > Cryoendolithus antarcticus. The sequence goes on along the minus strand of NAJO01000052.1, from coordinate 148,081 downwards.
CAAGACAACCGATGTACATACGTCTGGAATGGTTGCTTTGATGTGCTGGAAAGTCTCTATGCTAGTGGCATGCTCGTTCTCAGTCTATTCTATCGAAGCGTCCACCAGACGAACACCCAACGTCATCTATTCACCACTTTGTCTAGAGATGAGTATTCGTTCTCGGCTTCGAGGGACCTCCAACGACCTCCACGCCGTCCCACGAGCTCATATCTCGATCGGCAGATCAGACGTCACGCTTGTCGGCGGCGCAACCCTGCATGCACACTAACACGGACCCTTGTCAGCTTGCATGAAGTCATCAAGTTCAATATGCGGCTGTGCAGTAGTCTCCGTCGCTTGATTATGTCCATACGATTTGTAGTAGCACGTTGCTGTGCAGATCGAAGTCCTCGATTGGCAGGTATGGAGCGAGCCGCACGTGAATGCGCCGCATGATAGAATGCCTGCTGTGGTCGCGGGCCGCTGGTCGTCATCGTGCAATAGAGGCACATTGTAGCGCAATCCTGCCTAACAATGGCCGAAGTAGTGACTAGCGTCGCATTGCAACTACATCGTCGTGAACGGCGGAAGTCATTCCAAGCAAGGCTACGTACCTAACCCTCAACAATCACACTTCGGCGCTCGGCAGGTACAATGCCACCAAGTCACTGTGATAACTTTCACGTGATCATCGTGGGAGCTGGTAGGTATTGGATTCGACGGTGTCATGCGGATTTGGGTGCTCACTCTGTCCCACAGGTCTTTGCGGCCTCCTGATCGCTCAAGGTCTCAAGAAGCATGGCATCTCATTCAGCATCTACGAGAAGGAGTCGACGGCTGGTCGATCGCGTGACTGGGGCATGGCCTACTTCTGGTCGGCGGATTACCTCCCATATTTGTTGCCTGAGCATCTCGTAGAGAGATTGCCGGAAGTGCAGGTAGATCCATTCTACAAGGCTCAGCCCGTTGAATCGATGACTGTCACGAATGGCTTAGACGGGAGTGCGATCAAGGTGGTGCCAAGTCCGGGTGGTAGGCGGGTGGGAAGGAAGGCGATCCGGAAGTTGTTTGCTGAGGGCATCGATATCAAGGTCTGTTGATGATCTTGTCAACGTTGTGGGATCGTGCTGACCATGATGAAGTACGACCACAAATTGGCCTCGATCTCATACCCTGCAAAGGACAATGTGGTGGCAACCTTTACGAACGGGGCGATTGTCAATGGCAATCTACTCATCGGCTCCGATGGTGGCGGCTCAGCCGTTCGGAGGTCTCTCTTGGGACCACTCGCAGAGCCCAACCGGCTCCCTTTGTACATGGTGAACTTCAACGCGCGATACCGTAATCCCAAGCATGCGGTCTTCATCAGATCCGGACTTCGTCACTTCGTCGATCATGGCGTACATCCAAAAGGCATGTTCTTCCTGATGACGTTGCAGAGCGTGCCGGATCCGAAGAAGCCAGAGACATGGAGCTTTCAAATCACGATCACTTGGCCACCCGAGATGAGTCCGAACAAGGACAGTCCTGAGCCGCCACACACGCTCAAGGACTTGCAGGAGCTGACGAAGGACTGGCATAGTCCGAAGCGGGAAGCACTGCAGTGGCTTGGCGATGCAGAGGCGATTGTGACGGACGGCTTCTTCGGCCAGAATGGGGAGCACTCCACTACCGCTGGGTTCGACACTGATGCAGACCCGTGGCAAGTTGTGATACCGAGCGACAGAGTCTCGGTCTGGATCCCGGAGCCGTGGGACAATCACGATGGTCGTACAACGCTCGTTGGGGATGCGGCGCATGCAATGACATTTCATCGCGGCCAAGGTCTAAACAATTGCATCCGAGATGCCCGGGAGGTCGTAACTCGGATGATCAGACACGTCGACGGCGAGATCTCGCTGTCGGACGCGGTCGCAGAGTATGAGTCGGAGATGCTGGATCGTGGAGCTGCCGAAGTGCGGACTAGCATGGAGCAGAGCCTGAAGTGCCATAACTGGGACACTTTCCAAGACAGTCCCGTGATGAAGATCGGAGGCAATCCGATCCGTGCTGTGGAGAACGAGGATTGGAAGAAGATACTGGCTGAGCAAGCGCAGGCGGCGTAAGGTGGGTCGGACCACGTAGCGTTTCGCCTCAGCACTCAGTTTTGCTTGTATTATCAGCGTCTTTGTGCATGGCGACCGTCAAACCTCTGTTACATGTTTCAAAGACTCCAAGCCCTGGCTTGCAGCGGTACTGAGCAGCTTGACATCTCTGTATGATCAGTAATTCGCATATTATACATTGCTTAGGCGATACATCAAACGCTCACAGTCAATAGTTTCTCCCCCAACGCCATCGCTCAATCAACGCTCACTAGAAATGGCCTGCTGATGCCACAGATGACCTCTCCACCAGTGAGAGCTTCGCTCTCGCTTCCACACTTCCGAATTCGAAGGCGCTGTCGCACCAGAATCACATGTCCTGGCCCTGCATCAGCGATTTTGGTTCGTCTGACACCACGCAACCTTGGGAATTTAACCGCAGTACAGAGCATCAGAAGATCGCATCGATAAAGACGCGTAGCACGGGTTTCGCCAAATCGAGCGTTACAGCGTCATCGAAATGCGATCAAATACGTCGTTGGTGCAATTTCGCTCTCGCGCCATATCGTTTGTCCAGCTGCCGATTAGTCTGCACAGAATTAGCGATACAAATACAATGCTGAATAATAGACCGAACATACATAGTCAACGGCATCATGGCCACTGAGCCAGGCTTTCCAGTTTGGAGCTTCGAATGCAGGTAGATCGTCGATGTGGCGCTTGTCCCAAGGTTCGGCTTTAATCCACGCGTTGGCACTTGCAAAGGTCGAATCCCGCTTCTCTAACTCTGGGCCGCCAGTGAGCCTTGCACGCTCTCCTTTCGTAGCGCTCCACTCCTGGACCAGGTTACACCTCGGTCGTCGAATGTCTTCAAAGACCTTGAGTAGCTCGGGAATCTGTGTGGCGGCTTCCGCCCGGTCAAGACATGCGGACAGTGATACTGCGTCCTCGATGGCCATGCCACCGCCCTGCTACAGTCAGTGATGTAATGCAGGATGGAAAGTCTTAGCCACACACCTGACCAGCCCATGGTAAGGATGCATGGGCAGCGTCGCCGATCAGTATGACCCGCCCACTCTTACCGATCCAAGTTGACGGTCGGGCTTCTCTCAGTCCCCATACATTGGCATCCGTGACGTGAGACAAGACAAGCTTGATGGCAGGATCGTAATCTTTGTAGTATTTCTTGAAGCGTTCGATGTCTTGGCGTCGTCCTGGTACGATAGAGTCGTTTTGCTCGCGCTGATGGCAGCAATCAAGGCCAAGGACCCTATCCGCACCTGAGTCGACATCCACAGTCAGTAATGCTGACGATGGGTCGAAAAGTGACACTTGCCTTGACGGACTGCCATCACAGCAATGCTAGATGACGGTCCGCACCAAAGGCTGATATGATTCATGAAGTCCGCAGTCCTGGCATCCGACTTCACTGCAGCCTCTGGGACATTCGCACGGGTGATATCGATGCCACTATCGCGGACGCAGTCAGCGTCTTCGGCAACCGACTTGCGGATGATGGAATGTATGCCTAATCTTGAGTAAGTACTGCTATGCGCATGCACGAAATAGTGCAAAGCGACTGCTATGAATGCGAGCGGAAATATCGGCGTACCATCAGCACCTATGATGAGGTCTGCAGTCATGCTATCCTTGCCCTTGATGGTGAGCTTAGGAATTGCACCGTTGTCATCTACCCTCGTGACCTGGTAGCCGAGCCTGATGTTGACATTGAGGGCTATCGCTGCTTCGTGAAGGACACGCTGTAGGTCAGCTCTATGCATTGGTCGAAGTCTGTGAAGGTCGTCAATGAATGCATATACTTAAATGCATGCTCTGTCACCGGGTACTGCACGCACGGGTATCCAAACTCGGCTTCGTGCGCGTCAGCGCTCGTTTGCGCAAGGAACGCGCCATTGTCGTGTCGTCGCGTGCTTGGGCCGTGAGGAATCGGGGCGCAATACCCTGACAATGCGTTGTAGACGCCCAAGCTATGCAATGCGCGGTTTGCGTTGGCCTGTAAAACGATGATACCTCCTATTGGTCGTAGCTCGGAGGTCGCCTCCAGTAATGTGACGGTGTGGCCCGATCGTGCCAGAGCTATGGCTGCTGCAAGCCCGGCTATACCGGTTCCAACAATTATGATACGAAAAGGCATCGAGGTACGTCCTGCTGCTGGTGATGGGTCCGTGGAGGCTTGTTAAGGATGCATACATGTATCATATTGCGATTGCAGACCGTTATTCGGAGAGTAGCGGTCAATCAAACTGGCCAGTGCTCTCCAGATGTGGCTGCGGCCGTGGATCATGCTGTATCGCCACCCATTTCCACTCCTTTCCCGCGAATTGCCACAGGTCTCACACCCAAGCTCATGATAAACCAGCGGCTCGATTGCACAGCGTACGGCTACGACGCGAACATGTGGCGAAGGAGTGAAGTACACGCATTAAATCTGCCAATACTTAGAGTCTCGTGGCTCAAATGAGCGCTTTGACCTGGCGGGGCGGGGAGGCGAAGCACCGTATCCGAAGGACAGAAAGGGCTTATTCGGTCTGGACCGACGAACGACATCGGCCTCAAGGCTTCGTCAAGAGTGTCGAGCCAAACATCTCCAGGCACACGAGAACTAGAAGACATGCGGAGTTCATGATGAGTTAGTTGCCGTTTCAGTCGGCACAAGGTACATGCCATAGCGATAGCCGGCTGTTCGCTTTGCTAGAGTCGGCTGCGATCCTGCCGCTGCACGCTAGCCAATGCAGCTTGCCCTCTGGCTGGGCATGATCTCATGATCTGGCGACGTGTTGTGTCGCTTGGCAGCGCACGGCTTACAGACACTCTTGTCCGCCTCACTCGCGGCTCAAGGCAGTTTGCCTGAATATGCAAGCTGCCCAACCTTGGCCTCCGCATGGTGAAGAGGCCGCCTGCTTGAACACGCGGGTATTGCTCTTACTATGTACTTCCACGCCTTATATGCCCGAGGTGCTGGGGTGTGACCCTTCGTCAGGCGCAGCATTCGAAAGTAGACCGGTGAGCGTGGGATGATCTCCAGGTACTTTTCACACATACACAAGGCTGGAGCGCGACGTGGCAGGTGTTCGCCCTGTCCGACAATTCCAGCCCAATGTCCTACAGATAAGGCTTCGCTTAGGGATACATCTAGTACGACGATGCGCGCAGCCGTCTCAGTTCTCGTGGGTTACCCACGATGCGCTTCCTGTATCGTGGCAAAGATGGTCGCTTGGCCGTGACCGACGATCTGGTGGATCAGGCCGAATGGCCCACTTACGCGGTGCTCTCCCATACATGGCTCGCGGACAGCAGCGATGAAGTCTCGTACATTGACGTGAAGAGTGGCACTGCGTGGCAGAAGACGAAGGGTTTCACGAAATTACGCTTTTGCGTCGACAGGGCGACCCAGGATGGAATCCAATATGTGTGGATCGACACCTGCTGCATCGATAGATCGAGTGCCCCGGAGCTACAGGAGGCATTAGTGTCCATGTTTGCATGGTATCGACAGGCCGTACGTTGCTATGCGTATCTTGCAGATGTCTCTACTACAGCAGATAGCAGCGTAGAGACGTGGCAGTTGGCATTCCGGAAGAGCAGATGGTTCACGCGGAGCTGGACTCTTCAAGAACTTCTTGCACCACGTTTAGTCGACTTCTTCTCGAGAGAAGGCATCCGATTAGGGGACAAGAAGACCCTGCAAGAATGCATTCACGAGATTACAGAGATCCCCATAGCAGCGTTACAGGGAGAAGATCTCTCAACCTTTTCTGTGTCCAGGCGACTATCGTGGGCGCGCGACCGGAAGGCAAGACGTAAGGAGGACAGAGCCTATTCGCTGCTCGGTATATTTGGCATCTTCATGACGCTCATATACGGCGAAGGCGACCATGCTTTCGTTCGCCTGCGTGCCAAGATCAACGATCCTCAGCAAATTAAAGACGTCAGAGGGTTCGATCATCTACTGACGACCTTACCGCAGCACCCGTCAGCAGCTTTCGACTCCTGGAATCCACAGCACGAAACGAAATGCTTGCCAGGCACTAGAGTCGAGGTGCTGGAAGAAGTAAAGCTCTGGGCCAACGGGTGCGACGATAAATTGATCTACTGGCTCAACGGGATGGCAGGCTCTGGCAAGACTACAATAGCGCGAACGATTGCTAAGCATTATCAGGATCGGGGTCTCCTGGGAGGCAGCTTCTTCTTCTCCAAGGAGGGCGGAGCCAGCCACGGCGACAAATTCGTGACGACGTTGGCCGCGCAATTGGTGAAATGCGTTCCCGACATCACAGAGCACATCTGCAACGCCATCAGACAGAATGGGGACATCGCAACTCGCGCGCACGGAGACCAGTGGGCCGAGTTGATTATGAAGCCACTCGCGGAGTGGCGAGGTACATCACCCGAGTCACCCATCATCTTTGTAGTGGACGCATTGGACGAATGCGAGAGTAACCTGATTGTGCGCGAGTTCCTCCGACTTCTGGCCAAGGACAGACAGTTAACGTCATCACGTGTGCGAATCTTTGTAACAAGCCGGCCATTGCAACATATCGGCACCGCTTTCAGCCGCATACCAGACACGGCGCGCCATGAATGTGTACTGCACAACATCGAGTCTGATCTCGTGCGTCGCGATCTTGCTATCTTTTTTCGAAGCCGGCTTCGCACAATCGGCCTAGACCGTGGGATGCCTTCGTCGTGGCCAAGTGACGAGCAAATCTCTTGCTTGGTTAACTCGTCAAATTGGCTGTTTGTCTGGGCAGCCACAGCTTGCGGATATATCGATACTAAAGGTCAGGCAGTCGATGAGCGTCTGCGCAGACTCGTGGATGGACAACATACAGATACCGATCCTGAAACGGCCCTTGATAAGATCAATGTGAAAATCCTGCAGGATGCTATTCATTCTGGACCCGATGACGACGAAGCAGCGGTCATCTACAGCAGACTGAGGAAGATCCTTGGGGCACTCTTCGTTCTGAGGACACCATTATCGCTCGAAGCGCTAGCTACTTTACTCGACATGCCGTCGAACGTGGTCGAAGAGACGGTAGAGCCGCTGAGCGCCATCATTGCGATGTATATGTCCAAGGAGGGTAAGCGCACGCTGAGATTGTCGCAACCCTCATTCCGGGGATTCTTGTTTGATGCCACTCGATGCACCGACTCACGCTTCTGGGTAGATGAGAAGAAAGCACATGAAGCCGTTGCTAGACATTGCCTGCGACTGATGTCCAGCAGTTTGGGACAGAATCTATGCAAGCTATCGCCACCTCAGATCCTCAGACAGGACGTGGAGCCAGCACTCCTCGAAAGATGTTTACCACCTGAATTACGATACGCATGCAGGTACTGGGTGGAACACTACCGTCGAGGTAGGATTCATGTTCGAGATGACGACGAGACTCACCGCTTCTACCTTTCGCACTTTGTTCACTGGCTGGAAGCACTCAGCCTCATGGGCGAAAGCTCGGAAATGGCGACCATCACCAGAACATATCAATCTCTTCTCAATGTAAGTTTACCACCCTAGCTAGACCATGTGGCCGCTTACTTACACGATGTGAAGCCCGCGGATAACCCGAAACAAGTACGTTTCGTCAAGGACGCGCGACGACTCATCGTTGCCTTCCAATCTCGGATAGATCGATCCCCACTGCAGGTGTACAGCTCAGCACTGTTGTACCTCAAACACTCGAATGTACTGCGGATCCACTTCTGGGACCAGATCAACCCTCTGCTCAAGACCGTGGTCATTGTGCAAGCCAATTCGCGCGAGGTAAAGGACGCTTACAATTTCGTGAACGACCTTGCCTTCACCCCGGATGGCGCGCAGCTTGTCTCGGGCTCGATCGATGAGCGTGTCCGAATATGGAACGTGGAAGATGAGATACCGCACACTCCGCTAAAGGGTCAAAGTGACAAGATCAGCACCGTTGTCATATCGCCGGATGGTAAGTGGCTCGCATCAGGGTCCGACGACGGCACGATCTGGCTATGGGAGCTCAAGACCAACCACTGCCATCGCGTGCTGAAGGGCCATACGGGATGGGTCAACGCGGTTGCATTCGCGTCGAATGGGACATTGTTGGCCTCGGGATCCATGGACGAAAGTGTCCTTCTATGGGATATAACGTCGACAAATCTTCCAAAGAAGTTGGAGTTCGCGGGCAGCGGTGTTAACGATGTCTCATTCTCAGCAGATGGCTCTCTGCTCGCCTCCGCGAATGTCGCCAACTCAATTGTCTTATGGGATGTGGCTACGCGCAGACTTCGGGTCGTGCTTGAGGGTCACGATGGACCCATTAACGCAGTACGCTTCTTGCCTCATAGTAATCGGCTCGTGTCTGGATCGGATGACATGATCATCAGATTCTGGGACGTGACTGCAGGTACTGAGGTGAAGAAGATCACTGGGCATACGAGGAAGATCCTCGCAATTGCATGCTCTCATGATGGCAAAACCGTCGCGTCGGCATCGGAAGATAAGACTGTTCGAGTCTGGAATGCACACACTGGAGAGCCTGTCTTCAAGCTCGGTGACCATACCAGTGGGGTAAACGCAGTCGTCTATTCGCCTGACAGTAAGCTCATCGCGACGTGCTCTGCAGATGACGAAGTGAGGCTTTGGAATGCTCGGAGTGGGAGTCTGCTCACTAAACTGCCCGATTTCGAAGGCATCATGATGAACGGAGAATCGCCCACACGAACACGGGCTCTTTCGAACGGACGACTCGACAGTCCCGCTTTTGTCGGGAAGCCCAGCGGGCACACAAGTAAGGTCACAACGTTGACATACTCTCCGGGAGGACGTCTTGTAGTGTCTGGCTCTCTGGACGGCACATTGAAGGTGTGGACAAAAGAGGGTATAGAGAGGTGTATGCTGATCGGTCATGCTGCGGAGGTCACGCACACTGCGTTCTCACCGCAGGGCCACCAGATCGCCTCTGCATCAACCGACAACACTGCAAGGCTATGGGATCCTGTCACTGGATCTCTGATATATAAGCTCGAAGGACACACCAAGACGGTCAATATAGTCCGCTTTTCACCAAACAGCCAATTTTTGGCATCTTGCTCCGTGGACGGTACAATCCGAATATGGAGCACGGTGACTGGTCTGGCCATCGGCACCCTTCGTGGTCATTCGGAGACGCACCCAGTGAACGACGTCGCCTTCTCGCCAGACAGTAAACAGATTGTGTCCTGCTCCAGCGACATGACGATCTGTTTTTGGGACGTTCGAACCGCGAGGACGCTGTGGGCGAATGGTCTGCGAGCGCACGACGACTCCGTCACATCCGTGACGTTCTCTCCAGGCGGCAAACGAATAGCTTCGTGCTCGTTAGATCGCACAGTCAAGATTTGGGACATTGCAGGCAATCGACAGCACACTCTGGAGAATCACACCGCTCCAACTCTTGCTGCAGCATTCTCCCGGAATGGCAAACAGCTTGTGTCGAGTTCTGAAGATGAGACGATCAGGGTATGGGACATTGACACCGAGTTCGAGCTGTGCGTCAAGCACATGGCTGCGCCTGTTCGGGTCCTGACTTTTTCACCAAGTGGTGACGTGGTTCAGACAGATCGAGGGCTGGTCAACATTTATCCGACTCCGCTGTCACCAACGCCTGCTTCGCGGGAGCGACTTCTCTCTCAAGACTGGACGAAATGCGATCAGATCTTGTTGCCACAAGGGGACTACGAGGTGACAAGCATTGCCACACTGGGCGACACGACAGTACTGGGTCATGTTTCGGGAGCTATCTCCTTCATCGGGTTCTGACACCGCGATCCAGAAGGTGCAGCGGCGCAGGTTCGCGTGGGGCAGCATATGGACGCATTTTCATTGTATTTGGTAAGAGGGCGAAGTGTTGTAGACGGCCATCGGTTCCTTTGCGCTATACCCACATCGTTCTTGCTTATCATATGGTGGATGAATATGTAGTAATGTTCTGTTGATCAGATACACGACATAGCTGTTCTTCATCTTAGTTGTACATGTGCTTTTCCATTGAGCACAATTCTTTAGTCAGCGATGACTTCATCGTAAGCCAGTCATGGTCCCTCATAGTGCGTACATTGGATGTAAGTGAATACTACTTGCACGGATTTCTTCCAGGGTTTTGCCAGGGTCTGGCCATGCAAAAGTCACCTCCCAGCCCGGACTACTATACACTGAGCTGGAAGATCGAGTTCCTCAGAGGCTCCTGACAACAGTGCAATACCCTGCGAAAGTCTACCAAAACTGCAAACTAATCAGACCTCCTCTTCTTTGCAGACGGTCTCTGGATTTCTTTCAAATGTCAACAATTGAACCCTCGATGCCCGTTCGCGATGACACCACGTTCAACGGCTCGTGTGCCTGTGGCGGCATTACATACCACTGCACTGCTGTCCCGAAGTCGACGACCAACTGCTACTGTGATACTTGTCGCCGCTGCTCAGGTGGGTCTCATCAAGTCTACACAAATGTCCCGTACAAGTCGGTAAAGTGTCAAGAGCACGACACTGCGACTCCGGGACAATCGGAAAGGGAAGCCCATCGGCCCAAGCTGATCGAATTACACCTCTCGAACGTCGCCACACGATCTTACTGCAGCTACTGTCACACGCCGCTCTTCATGCAGTATTGCAGACAGTCCGACAGAGTGCATGTCTGTGTAGGATCTGTTGACATGGACGGTGTGGCCAACGAGGATGTCAAGAAGGCTTTGACGCCTACGCAGAACATCTTCGTTGCTCAGAAACCCTCGTGGGTTAAGGTGGATGATGAACTGCCTACTTTTGACAGATTCGATGGGGACTTTGAGGACTTCGTTGAGGGTCGGGAAGAGGCCACTGCATAAATGTATACGATGCACCAGCTATGGAATGATCGCGACGTTTGTGATGATGGACCACTCTCCAGCGCAGCGCCTCCAACACCGCGGTCTCTGGCCTAGACTTTCGAGAGGTCTACTTGATGAGTGCACGATCATGCCAGCGAGTCAGCAATACGACGAGTGACATTTGAACCATTCTTGCACAACGTCGATCACTGCCCGCGACTGTGCCAGATACGTCCTCCACTGTCTAGATGTGGGTTTCACATCCTAAGCTCATTAGTATTCTACCAAAGTAGATACATAGCCAGATTCTCCATCATGAATATTGAAGTACTTGTCAGCTGTCCATTGTTCTGACCAGAGCAGGCGATTGATAGAAGAAGCGGACCGCTCAGCTATGCTCGTTGACGAATAATGCTAGGATATGTAACACCGCGACAGTGTGACTACACTCCGTCATGGACGAGACCCGGGTTTATGTTCTCAAGAACTCTCTAGGTTAGATTCCGCAGCAGTTCGTTGTTGCGGTGCGATGTCCTAGCAGTATCGTTCAACGAGATGCTCAAGAGTGGCCCGCTTCTAGTGTCACCCGCGCGAAGAGGGACGTCGATGGCAAGGCTGATGTTGACTTTGGCGTGTGTTTGACATGTGCTAGAGTCGGAGATAAAGTGGGGCCGTGCGGCTTCGGTTGACCAGCACACCTTCAACTCCCTTGCCCAATCGTGCCATCTCCCTGTTACCCTATCACACGCGCGATATGTAGAGGGGTTTCTTCTGGCGCTTCAACCAGCATATCTCATCTTCGTCGAATCGACCGACACGGTCGCAGGAATTTGGACCACCCTGTAGCAATCTCATCTCGAGTAACTTTGCATACCAACCGATCGGAAAATCTCTTGCGCCCTTGCAGCTTCAGGGAACGCATCTCAGCTGATCAGCCTCAAACGGCGATGTAGATTACTCAGATCCACGAATGGCGTTTCTCCTGTCATACAAACCCGGAAAGCCACATATCGGCAACGCTGTGAGCCATTTACCGCACCCCAGCCGTCAGCACGGCATGGATGCACCTGCTTTCTCATCAAGTTGAAGTCTCTGAGTACAGTAGCTTTCTCACTGCAGGACGATAACACAGCGAAGCGGTGCAGTCATGTACATGTACAATCATCGGACTTCCGGCAGGTCTCTATTGTTGTTCACGGGCGTCCGAGCACTCGACGTTCTGTGGCGTCCAATGTCAGGCACCGAACCCCAGTCTCACCTCATCCTTCAAGGTTGGGGCCGATCAGGGCGCTGTGTTACTTTAGGGGCTGCAACGATTTCCCGTCACACACTGCGACAACGTGCGCGGACTAATATAGACACATGGACTACACTCCGGAGAATGATTATGTAGGTGCTGTCTCGTCGCACATGAGCGCTTCCACGGGTTTTTGTTGTTCTTCTCTTATCGTTCAGCTTCTCTGTCGTCGAAAGCGCAACACATCATAGAGCACGCACAATGTCTGGCACGATCAGTGGACAAGAGCAGCGCGCTGCTGAGCAGCTCAATGTCGACCTCATTCCTGGCACGGAGGTCATGACTGATGTTGGGGGTGCCCACTTCGCAAAAGCTGGTGGAAGGGAGACAGGCTCAGTGTACTTTTGACCAACAGTTGCAGCCTCTATACGAGCGAATTTGACTGACATCTCACAGCCTCGTCCCACACCCCTCCAGCAGCCCCAATGATCCTCTCAACTGGAGCCGACCATGGAAGATCATCGTCGCTGTCTCCCAGCTGTTCTACGTCTGGGTATTGGTGTGCTCGGCCCTGTCAATTGCGCCCATGTTCCCTTTCCTGGGCATGGAGTTCCATCTCGATCAGCAGCAGCTATCCCTCCTGACAGGTTTGAACGTAATCACTCTAGGTGAGTTGCAACTCATGGCTGCTGAAGTTGAACGGCAAGGCCCACTTTGGCACATACTTACATGACCAGGCTTCGCAAACATACTGATCGTCCCCCTCGCCAACATATTCGGACGTAGGCCGATCAGCATCATCTTCGGCTTTCTCGTGGTCCTCACGAACATCTGGCAGGCTCTGGCGACTAGCCACAGGAGTCTGCTCGCGGCTCGCGCATGCAACGGCATTGTTGCCGCGACTAGCGAGACCATCATGGTGCAAGTCATCGCTGATATGGTACGCCTAGTGCTTAGAGATGGAGTCGTCGATGGCAGAATTGACAAATTGCGCAGTTCTTCCTTCACGAACGTGGCTTCTGGATGGGCACATACTTCACCATGTATTTCAGTGGCGCCTTTCTCGGCCCCATCATGGCCGGCAACATCGCCGCTCGCCACGGCTGGCGCTCATTCTTTTGGCTTACCGTTGCCCTCGCAGCGTTCTCGACTATCCTCCTGATATTTACATTTCCGGAGACCAAGTACCACCGTAACTCCAGCGCTAGCGCGAAGGCGACCAGCCAGACCGACGAGAAAATTCTCGACTCCGAGGCCAACAGCGAGCTCGGCGCCGAGCAAGTCGGCAAAGGCAAGCCCAGCAAAGCCCAATGGCTGCCAGTCCAAAAGCCAGACAGCCGCTGGAAGTCCTTCGTCATTCGCGATCTCACCACGCCAATTCTGGTTTTCTTCAATCCGATCGTCTTCTGGGCCGCACTCATGCTGGCAGGTCCCGCCGACCTCCTCCTGATCTTCAATCTCACCGAGTCTGGCCTTCTCGGCTCGCCGGCATATGGCTGGTCGCCAAGCGCAGTCGGCTACTCGAACTTCGCGTTCTTTGTTGGTGGTATAGTCGGCGTTGCGACTGCTGGCCCGCTTTCAGACTGGGTCGCGCGCCGCGCTACGATCAAGAACAACGGCATTCGCGAAGCTGAGTTCCGTCTCCCAGCCCTGATCCCCTTCGTCTGCTTCTTCATCATTTCCCACGTCGTCGGCGCAGTGGGCTACGACCGTCTCTGGCCGTGGCAAGCCATCTTGGTATGCGGCTTTGGCTTCTCTGGGCTTGCCGTTACTGCGATCCCGACGATCGCTATTGCGTACGCGGTGGACTGCTACAAGCCAATTTCGGGCGAGATCATGGTTGTGGGGACTGTGATGAAGAACGTGCTGGGTTTCTGCTTGAGCTACTGGGTGTTTGATGTGCATGTCACGAATGGGTGGACTGGAGTGTTCATGACGCAGTTTGCGGTGTCTATGCTGCCTGTGGTGTTGACTGTGCCGTTGTACTACTTTGGGAAGAGTTTGAGGAGGTGGACGAAGAACTCGGACTTGCATAGGATGGAGGCGTTGATCTGAGCGTTGCGAGGAGTGGTGGGAGATCGCACTGTTTCGAGCGTCGTGAACGTGAATCGTAATGACCTGATACCCCTACGATAATTGCTCCTTACAGAACTTCTACCATTCTCATAGTCAGCTACTGTAAGGCTCTCTGTCTTTCACACTCTCACGACCCCAAGGAAGTCTGTCCTTTGCCTTCGCTCGCAACTTCCCAATGGGGATGGAACGAACTCCACCTCTGTGAACTCCGCTTTTTGAGCCGCCAATATGTGTCAGCCATTTGCAGATAGCGAAGAGAAGCAATGTCAGCGACAATACTCTATCGTAGGATCCCACCGAAGTACTGTCAGTCATAGTCAAGGTGTCGCCATGCTGCCCTACAGCAACATCACCTAGTTCTCGCCACCATGGCTTTGCCAGCACGAAGTGTACCGAAGGCATTGAGCCCGAGACTGCTACGACCTGGAGTGCTCAAGCCGACGACGACATGGCAGGCTCGTCAAATCGCGACGGCCGCCGCTGTAGAGCCTGCAGAGGCGCCGCCGTATCTGCCATATGACCTTTCCCCGTCTCGATCCAACAGAGCAGCAGCTCTCCGCGAAGCAAAGCCCTTCTCCGACTTCCTAACGGACACCCATGCCCGGCAACATGACTACCTCCGGATCTCCCTGACCGAGCGCTGCAATCTGCGATGTCTTTATTGCATGCCAGAGGAAGGGATCGATCTATCACCGAATCGGGATCTGTTGACTACAGCGGAGATCGTCTACCTGAGCGCGCTGTTCGTCAACCAGGGCGTCACTAAGATCAGACTCACAGGCGGCGAGCCGACGGTGCGAAAGGATATCGTGCCGTTGATGCACCAGATTGGAGCATTACGCAAAGATGGGTTGAAGGAGCTAGCACTGACGACGAATGGCATCTCACTGCACAGGAAGCTGGAAGAGATGCTCAAAGCTGGTCTCACCGGCGTCAATATCTCCCTCGATACTCTGGATCCCTTCCAATTCCAGTTGCTTACTCGGAGGCAAGGCTTTGCAGCAGTCATGAAGAGCATCGATCGCGTGAAGGAGATGAACAAGCTTGGCGCAGGCATTAAGCTTAAGATCAACTGCGTCGTAATGCGTGGCTTGAATGACCATCAGATCTTGCCGTTCGTCGAAATGACGAGGGAGGAAGAGGTGGAGGTCAGATTCATTGAGTACATGCCTTTTGGCGGGAACAAGTGGAGTCAGAACAAGATGGTGGGCTATGCTGATATGCTTGACATCATTCGCGCGAAGTATCCAGAATTTGGGCGACTGAAGGACAAGAAGAGCGATACGAGCAAGACTTGGCAGGTTCCAGGGTTTGTGGGCAAGGTCGGGTTCATCACGAGTATGACGCAAGACTTTTGCGGGAGCTGCAATCGATTGAGGATCACTTCGGACGGAAATTTGAAGGTCTGTTTGCATGGCGAGGCCGAAGTGAGCTTGCGGGATGTCTTGCGTAACAACAACTCGGGAGACCCGATGGACGAGGAGGCATTCGAGGCTGTGCGAGAGGTCGAGATGGCTCGAAGGAGTAGCACTGGAGGAGGCGAGTCTTGGATGAGCAAGGAGCAAGAGCTGCTGCAGCTCATCGGTGCAGCAGTAAAGCGGAAGAAGGAAAGCCATGCCGATATGGGTGATTTGGAAAATATGAAGAATCGGCCTATGATTTTGATCGGTGGGTAGGTTACGCATCGCTTGTGCGGTCAAGCAGTACTCGCCTGGACTCTGTTTTTGACTGACAGCTGCACAGATGAGGGATCGAGAACACATGGCTTTTCCCAAAGCTCACAGCTGGACCGTCGAAGAACTTCGAACACTCCCTGGTCGCGAATCCCTCACCATCTACTTACCTCGGCGCCGAGTGCACACATGCAACGACGGCACTATTCGAGTAATGATGGCAATGGCTTCGGTTTTCAGAGCCTGAGTAGCCTTTTCGGGTCAACGCCACCGAGAGGACGATACAGTCGACCCCGAGAAAGGGATGACTTACCCGTGCGTTCTGAGCCTGACGAGCCGCGGAGAGGCTTGCAAAGTGAAGAAAGGAAATTGAGCAAGATGCCCACGTCCTTCTTTGCACCCGCGCCGCTGAGTGCGACTGCTGCTACCACATCCGCGCCAGTCCACAACAGACCAAACGCACTGTTCATCGATAATGAGACGGGCTTTGTGTCATCTCGTCTGGGCAAGGAAGCTGTCAGCATTATTCGTCCAGTCTCAGGCGCACAAAACGATTCATCTGATCGCGCTCCAGCGCCTGGACGAAGCATTGCCGCTTCACAAAGCTTGACGGGGGCAGCCGCGGCGAGGCGTGGCAGTGCTCCGACAGCTTATGTCCTACCCGATGGCAAGAAGAGCATGAACAAGATGCTTCGTAGACCCAACGGGAAACGCCTCGATGGTAGAGAGCGGCGCGCAGTCTACCGTAGAATCGAGCGAATCGGGTCACCCAAACATAGCGGAGTGGTGCGTCCTGCTGAGCCCGCAGAGGACCGCAAACCCAATCCCTTTGCTCAGGAAACGCAAGTGGCTTGAAGGAGATGGTGCTGGCTATCTGAGGGAGCAGGGTCTGGTGTTGCCTGGGAGGTGAGGGATAGGATGAGGTTGTGAATGCGATGGTGATTGCACTGGGTTGTAGATGTGTATATAGCAGTATATCTCGCCCACAAATGAGTCTCATTGAACTTCTGCACGGATATCAACCACTCCTTACACGCCATTGCCATCTGCGTCTCGCACGACAATCGCACCGATCTCCCGGATCTTCTCCCCCGCTTCGAAACTAACTCTCAGCTCCCTCGCGCCCCAAAGCTGCCTCTCCAACCCCACTTCCCGTCCCTCACTCACCAGTCCTCTCAGCTTGCCCACCAGGAACGGCCCAAGAAGTCGTACACTCCAGTCCCCATCCACAGCCTCCAACACCGCCTCCAGCTCGAAGAAGCCTCCGAACCGCTCGAGGAGCTCGGAGCTGCGATCAAGCCGTGCTGGCAACGGAAGGGTGAGGAACTGATGGAGCAGAAGTGTGAAAAGCGAGGATTGGGTGGCGTGCGGCGGCGGCGTGAGAGATGCTGAGTTGAGCGGTCGAGGCGAGAAGAGGAAGGCAGGTGAAGCGTGCAGGCAGTAGGAGATTGCTGTGTCGTAGTCACCTAGCGTGTGCGTGAGGAGATGTAGTGCGGTGTCATGGTCGCCTGTGAGGGCGTGGAGAACGATCGTTTCGGGGACCAGGAGGTCGGCGTGAGGGTCTAGCTTCGCTCGGAGCGAGGAGAGGTCGGCGTCTGCTGGGTCGGCGGAGGAGAGCAGTTGTAGTAGGCGCGTGCGATTAGATGTGAAGTCTGCATTTGCCGGACTGCTGTTGTCGGCGAAGAATTGGGTGTAGGTGGGTTTGGGGGGCTCGAGAGCGCGGTAAGTCGTGTATCCATCTTGCAGAGTCTCTTCCAGATTTGGTGACAATTCCAGCGCGGCTAGCACGGCAGTCAGGTAGTACGATAACAGCTCGCTGCTGTATTCGGCCTTGTGACGGGCGAAGACGAGGTGCTCGAGATACTCCTTCACTGCACTTGGCGCTTTCTCTCGCAGTAGAGCAACTATGTCTTGATGCGAGAACTTTACCCTTCCGTGCTCGTCGGCGAACACTTGTACGCCCAGCTTTGGGTTGCGCTGAGCTAGCCAAGTGCCGTATCTTGTGACTAGGTCGCGATCGCGGATCTTCGACAGATACCGGCGCATGTCCTGCTCGCCCTCGATCATCTCACCCCCAGCGTCATGAGCGCCTTCGAGGATTTGCTGCCAGGTCTCGAGGACTTGCGGGGTCATCTTGCGAGATTGGTAGAGGCGGCTGAGGAGATGCAGACGATGGAAGGATCTGAACAGCTCCACAGCTCGAGGGAAGCAGTCGACGCCCTTATCGACTACATCGTTCAGCTCAGCTCTGATCGAATTCGGAGTCGCTGGTCCGCGGGGAGAGTGCTGATCGAGAAGCAGCAATATGTGTAACAGCGCAGCATCCACCGTCTGGAACACCGCGACTTCGTCCGCGACACTGCCGAAGCCCTTCTTCGCGCGCCAGTGCAGCAGATACCGCTTCAGCACTTGAAGCAGATTATCGCCGTACGGCCCTCGAGTATCCTGACTTTGCGTTTCCAGCAGTGTCGCCCGTCGTAGTAGGTAGATTGTATCTCGCAAGCCTTGCGGCGTCCACATACCCTCCGTACCTTCCTGTATTTCACCCGACAAGGGCTGCACAAGTGAAAGCAATATGCGAGGATCGATCTCGCCTTCTACCAGAGCTTCGCTAGCAGCACGCTTGTCAGTCTCGTATGCGATCGTGTTGCTCGCCGTCGTCAGTTGCAGGCTGCCGAAGAGTAGCAGTGAAGCTTTCTGCCGTATATACGTGAAGGTGACGAATTCGAGCTCGCTGCGAGCGTCTTGGCCGCGGATGTCGTTGAGCACCATGCGAACGGTCTTCACGTCGATCGAGATGCGCTCGCTGCTGGCATCGGTAGCCTGTTCCAGCCTGGCGTCCAGACGTGATGCTACCGTGTTGCGGACAACCCACTGCACTTGAGACGCAGAGAAAAGGATGATGGCTGCCTGGATGTGGGCGAACCGGCTCGCAAAGACATCTTCTTCGTTGTTGCGTTTGGTCTCTGCATCGCTCATTGGAGCATCTTTGGGCAAGAGGTGTAGTCTGCGCGATCGAAGCACATGACTAGTGCTGCTCATGGTCAGCTCGACGGATGTTTTCGCCTTCCGGAGCCCAACGCCAGCATCCTCAGCTTCTGCTGCAGCATTGTCTATCTGCAGCCAGGCTTTCAACTGTTGTGCCTCGCTCGGGTCCACGTCCCAACGCTGTATCTCAACCGCGGTTGCCGTCCTGCTGTCGATGCGCCTCTGCACCAGTGCAAGTGCGTAGCCCTCATGACTGCCCTCGGTACCCATGTACTCCGCAGCCTCTGTGTCGCCGCCATCAAAGACTAGTGATCGTGGGTAAGTTGTGAATTCGATAGTTCCGCGGACTACATCTCCATCGAGGTTCACGAACATGCCCACACCGGGCTCGGTGGCTTTTGTGCCAGTCGTGAGCAGAAACTCTGAGCCGGTTGGCGAAGCAATGTGAGGTAGCAGTGGTCTAGCCTGGACTTGAGACTCAACGGGAGGCTCGGGCGAGGCACCGGCTCTTGTCTCAGCTTTTGCCGGGATTTGTACTCTAGACGGAGATATGGCTGGCGACGTCTTCGTCTGGGAGGAAGTGCGCGCGGGCCAAGGCGAAGAGCTGTCCTTGCTCTTCAGCTCCGCCCCGAGACTGACATTTCGCTCATGTCTGCCAAGTCTGACCGGAGAGGAACCAGATACGCTTCTCGAGTGGCCATACTGAGCGCCAGTGGGCAACTCAAGCGACGCTCTCGTCCTCTCCGGTAGTTGCCTGACCTCACTGTTCGATGATATGGGAAACAGATCAATTTTTGCCTCGTTCACCACATCGAGCAGCGAATACGATGACCCATCTGCCACACAAGCCAGGTTTCCTCGTCTAGCCAAAGCTCTCACACCGCCCAGCTCAATGTCCCTGATCTTCCTTGCCTCGTCCCCAATTCTGATCAACCTCAATCGTTGGCGGAGACAGATCACGATCACCGTCCCACTACCCTTCCCCTGCTGCTCCCCCTCGACCTCATTGAGATCGAATCCGCCAACCCACGTACACCCAGCCTGCTTGATCTTTCCTCCAAACGCTGGGCTCAGCTCAGGTAGAGTGTAGAAGCTCAGCGTTGCATTGCACAACACACATGCCTTGCCCGCATCTGGCAAGAGTAGAATCTGCTTCACGCCCTCATCCTCCGCTTCCTGCACAGTGCTGTAAGGCGGCTGCAATCGCGAGGCAATTATCCATATCAGCTCGCCTGGTGCGTCGCCGGGTATCGAGACGTAGTGAAGCAGTTCGCCCGCAGAGGTGCCAATGTAGAGATTGCCATTCCAATGTTCGACGGTTGTGATGTGGACCTTGGTGTCGGTATCGGGATCGGCGGAGAGGGGGATAGAGGAGAGCAGAGGGTGGAGGGTGTAGGGTGCGGTGGGGTCGATCAGGGTGGCGGGTTGAGTGGCGGAAGGAGGCGAGGACATTGCTGGTCAGGCGGGAAGGGCATCGTGGTGGCCTGCCAGCATGAGGGTAAGAAATGCTGCCTGGGCAATGTAGAGTAGTATGGGCAGCTCAGGCGACCTGCATTCAACGAGGACCATACCCTAACCCTTACCTCCGAGGCACCTCGCTGTCCCCTACACTCCCCCATCTGCCACCTCCTCCTACCCATTGCATGCGCGATCATGGCTACGACGAACGGCGACGACACCACTGCCGGTGCCCTCGCCGGCGCGAACGGTCATCCTGACCCTCCTGAACCGGTTTCAACACCTAATCCCTCCACCTTCCAAACCGCCGTCAGTGCCTGGCGCACCCTCTCCCTCCAGACGCTCCTCCCCACCCTCGATACCGCTGCCCAGTCCCTGCAAACCCACCAACGCACAGCCCTCCTCCAACGCAAGGACCTCGCTCAACGCACAAAAGACTTCCGCAAACTGCCAGACGAATCCAAATTGACAGAGTTCAAAGACTTGCTCAAGCACTATCAGAGCTATGTCGACTTACTCACCGAGCAGGGCAAAGATGCGGCAGGAGCGTTCATGAGGGTGTACACACCGCTTTCTGACGTACCGGATCCGTGGCCATTGCTAGAGGCGGCCGTAGATGCTGTAGGTGTTGTTGAGGAGGTGTTGCCGAGGGTGGAGGGAGAGAGGGAGGACTTGAGACGAAGATGTGGGGAGCTAGAGGCTAAGGCTGAGGAGGCTGAGAGGGAAGTCGAGAGGGAGAGGGAAAGGAGGGGGCTAGTCGAAGGAGAGGTGGAGAAGAAGGTCAAGGAGGTTGAGGAAGGGTGGCAGGCTGTGTTGAGGGAGAAGGAGGATAACTGGGCTGCGAAAGAGGCAGGTTTGCAGGAGAAGGCGGAGAGCCAGGAAAGGCTGCTCAAAGAGCTCAAGGCGAGCTATGATGTCTCGCAGAGGCTGGAGAAGTCAGGGGAGGAGAGCGTAGAAGGTAGCAGCGGTACAGTCTCTGCTGCTGAGCTTGAGCTGGCGCACTCGGAGTTGGAACGAACGCACGCACGGCTAGCGGAGGTGGAAGTACGCAACGAGCAAATGCGAGTGGAGCTGGCACAGTCCGCCGGTCACTCCACGTCACGCAGCACAGCCGTGGAAGATGAGCCTGCTTTCTTGCGACTGCGGTCCGAGAACTCTTCTCTGATTCGCAGGCTCGATGGTGCTCGCCACGAGAAAGACGCCGAAAAGAGCACTCTCGAGCAGCGACAGCGTAGCCTGGAGAAAGAGGTGCAAGCCCTCAAAGCCGACCGCGAAGCCTTGCAGACACGCACAACAAAGTATGCCGACTACGACGAGCTCAAGCGCGAGCTCGATATGCTCCGCTCAATCGAGTTTGCCACCGGTGACGAGGAGGACGAGGACACAACAGAGAGCGCCCCGAACTCCACGCTCGAATCCCTCCTCATAGCCCGCAACAAAAAGCTCTCGTCAGACCTCACAGACCTCCGCAACGCCCACAACTCAATGCAGCAGTCCCTCGAGCAACTACAAGACTCCCTCGCTTCCGCAGAGACCGAGTTGATCTCTTCCCGCAAACTCAATGCTACGCTGGAGAGCGATTTGCAGAAGACCCAGCAGGAGGCCTCGAACGCCTTCGAGACCATGAGCGTAGCAGGGACATACACCTCCCGCTACGCACCCACAAACACCCGCACACTCTACGGCAGCACCAGCCGGCGCAACAACAATCCCTCCCCCACTTCCTCGATCATAGGTGGCTTCGACCCCTCAGGCCACTCCTCTCCCCGCCCCGGCGCGGGGACGCTGGACTCCCTGCGAGCCGCCGAGGCACCCACGAATACCGGTATCCTCCCCATGGTGACCGCCCAACGCGACCGCTTCAAAGCCAAGCTTGGCGAACTGGAAGTGGAATTGGCAAAGCAATATGCATTGGTATCATCTTTGCGGGAAGAAATCTCCGCCCTTCAACGCGACAACTTAGGTCTCTACGAGAAAACGCGCTACGTCTCGGCCTACAATCGCTCGCCCAATCCTCCCTCATCTTCCGCAACGGGAAGCGAAGACAAATACGCCCGCTCTTACGAGTCCTCTCTCACGCTCCCTTCCTCCTCGCCTTTCACGGCTTGGCGCGGACGGGAGTCAGCGCGGGTTATGAAAAGGATGTCGGCGCCGGAACGGGCGTTGGTGAGGGCTATGCGGTTCGTGGTTCAGACGAGGGTTAGTAGAAATTTGGTTGGAGGGTATCTTTTGGTGTTGCATGGGTTGGTGTTTTGGATGTTGGTTGTGGGGACTGGGGCTGCGACGCATGGAAGTGTCACTGGGAGTACCGTGACAGGGGCTGGAGGGACTACGTGGGAGAGGGAGGGGTTCGAGGGGGGTGGGTAGGAGTATATGGGCAAAGCGCATGACGGATGAAAGCGCCAGTGCTCGACTTACAGACCATGCGGTACAGTATGCACAGGTATTATGTTGGGTACCACGTGAGCAATTGCCGGCCCCCTTTCACCTCACGTCAACGTTCTCATGCATAAACCTAGGTTGATCTTACATCCGCTGCACATTCGACGCCTTTGAGTTGCGTGCATCGCATGCAACTAGCGGGGCTTTACTTGGTCTACTAGACAATTACTGCTCAAGACTCTCCGCTAGCAATTCGCCGTAGCTGGTTTTGAGATCGTAGACGATGCCGCGCGTGTGCAGAAGGCTTTGACGAAGCTTGCCCCATTGCGTGCGTGCGAGCTGCGGTGTGCAGATGCTGGCTTTGGCTTTTTGTCGGAGCCGGCTCCGCGCCGGATGCACAGTGATCTACCCTCAAGTCTGGCATTGGACCTTGCGTCAAGCGCGTGTTGACAAGTGGTCCGGGATCTGCAAGAGCTGATCGTTGGGTAGGCACACAGAGGAGGAGTATGAGGTGGATAGATTGACAGTGCTCGATCGTAGGGGCAGGGCTAGATCATCGCATGTGGGTTAGCATGCAGTAACGTAGTCTGAGGGTTTGGCCATTGCTTCACGTCGACTGCGGTCTAGATCGTGAGGGATCGCATTGACGCTGCCGTCGGCTCAGCAGAGGCGTTAAGGCGCCTACAGTCGCCACACTTTCCTTTAGCAGCAAAGGTTTGCGGTCGAAGTGGAATCTGTATGTTCCGAATCCGATGTTCTGTGCGGTGGTCATATAGCTAGCGTAGAGTATGGCAGAAGTCGCCAGATGCAGGCCCGAGGTTAGCTGAAGTCTACTCAGATCTATGTGCTCGGATCTAACACGGACTCGGCTCCTTCCACATCACTATTACCTACTCATCGACAACAATAGATGGCATGTAGGGCAGTGATCGCCAAACGGCTGTACAGTACAAGTAGGTCTGCACGGCGTGTTTCCGCCGTGGAGGAGCCTCGCCTATTGCGCGCACCGTTACAAAGGAAGCTCGGACGGCGCAAGCTATTTTGCGCCTCTTATGTAACATTCCCTTGGAGAGAAAACGGCTGTCGGCGCGGACAGACCGAGCATTCGGCAGACGACAATCTTGACATGTGGACGTTGCAGTTCACTGTTACTGCGAGAAGTGGTGTCACCGAGTGCACTCGCTCGCCACAGCTTGGGCTGAGGTCGAGATTGTGGACTGCTGAGATGCATTGTAATCACCGCAGTCCAGGCTTCTCTTGCGTGCGCGACGTGGCCGCATCTTCCGCTCTACCGAAGCAGAGTCTGCCTGTCGAATTCTTCCAGTGAAGCTGTGCGTCGAGACAAGCTTACCCAGGCAGCTGTTCCCCTCACCTCCACAATGCAAAGCAATATAGCGTGCCCACTTTGGAGAGGTGAAGTTGCCATGTGGTCTGTCGCCTGCATGCAAGGTTTTCAAAATAGACCACGCTAGCGGTTAAGGTTTTGATGCATATGCTTCCATCGCACATCCATCGTTCGTCATGCCCGTGGGAAAAGCTTCGAATCGGGCTGCCATGCCGCACATCACCTCTGCCATGCTACCCTGCACGATACTGTCACTCTGGCTCGTGTCGCAAATGCCGCGGCAGCTAACGCCCGATCGCGGCATTCGCACCGCCGTTGCTGACCGCTCTCGGGGCACCTCGTGTCTATCGAGGCTGAGCAGAGGCAGAAAGGTGGACACAACCGGGCCTCCCGCCGCCGCTGTGCAGCAGCGTGTCGATTATGCGGCCACTATAGTGTGCCTCTTGTTCCTGCAGATCTGCAGGTGGCTATGCATAGCATCGTCTCGGCTGACCTGTCTTGGTCGACGCATCGGCTCTACTTGAGCAACAGCTGTCAAGCAGGCCCGCCAGTCCGCGGAACAGTGTCGCAAATCATGCCATCTTCGGCTCGAATCTACTGTTCCTGGCGAACTGACTAGCGATTCCGCGGTGCCTATTGTGCATTGCTGCAATAGATGTCTGCGCGCCATGCTGCCGAACCTGGCCGCCATGCACATGGCCTGCTACTCCCGACCTCGTGGGCCTGTCCTCGCCAAAGTCGGCAGTACAGGGTCCTCGCTATGGCTGCCTTCAGAGCACGCTGCTTATGGTGAGCAGCAGCCCTGTCCACGCGATCACATCGCTCGACTCGGAAGTCCAACAAGCCTGACTGCACGCAATGCATGTCGATGTCATACTTCCTGGACCCTGCGACACTACACCACACGCTACCTTAGCCGTTGTGTGATTCCACTGCTGTAGGTTCTCCCCGTTCATCCACCGCAACGGTTAGCTGGCCGCCGCCCTACCGCCTGGCACGCGACGCTACCTACGCTAAGCATTTCTCTCGCGTCTATTTCGAGGTACATACTTGACGTCGAGTCGATCTTTTGTGTGTGCATAGGCCTTTCGGTGTCTATACTACCTTCCACTACACATGCGTAGCTGAAATGCTGCCGTGTTTGCAGAGAGGTACATAGATCTCCGGCATCGTCGCCAGCCGTCCCGGTCTGTCATGCTCCAAGACAGAAGCACACACATTCGTTACATTGGTCCATCGCCATCACTCTCGCTCATACCGCACTAATTGATTACACTTTCCGAGGCTCTGATCATTACTTGCTAATCATCACACTCGCTATCTACAACGACCTTGTCCGCCTTACCTCCGAGACTGATCGTATCGCTGGAGGATTTGGCAGGAATATCTCAATACGACGACTTCAGATATATAACGAATCGGCACTTCGTATTGAGGAAGCGATCGGTTCTGCAGCGTTCAGTACGAGGAGCTTGCTCGCGTGATCACGCTTTCGATCACTCAACACTATCATAATGACCGGACAAGGAGCTGGACCGTCTCGGCGAAGCCATACAAAGTCTCGCAAGGGCTGCAAGACCTGCAAACGACGACACATACGATGCGATGAGCTTTATCCGCAATGGTATGACAATTTGAATCGATGAGACGATGGCACACTGACGACGAGACAGTCGCAATTGCACAAAGCACCAAGTACGATGTGACTATATGGAAACGTTCGTCTCCGACGCTGGTAGTCAGAGCAGTCCAGAGCAACCGTCTCTTGTCTTCACACCTGGTACGGAGGCACGGATAGCGCAATGGCAGCAGACTGGAGACTTTCCGTACCCTGAGCT
This sequence comes from Cryoendolithus antarcticus, assembly GCA_002077065.1. Classification (NCBI taxonomy): domain Eukaryota; kingdom Fungi; phylum Ascomycota; class Dothideomycetes; order Cladosporiales; family Cladosporiaceae; genus Cryoendolithus; species Cryoendolithus antarcticus. The sequence goes on along the minus strand of NAJO01000052.1, from coordinate 122,178 downwards.
CCTAGTGTCACCGACGCCTCCAACGCAGCAATATTCGACGCCCGAGCTGCGGCTGCTGCATCACCTCTCGTCAATCTCGAACGATTTGATGGCTACTGGGACGACTAATATGACGCCTTGGACGCAGAAAATGCCAAAGTGAGTGCATTCGTAGATCTGTCGATGATCGGCAGTCTTACATCGTGGATTCAAGGTCCACAGCACTGACAGCATCGCCCCAGGTTTCTAAGCATAGCATCCTCGTATCCGTATGTTATGCACGCACTGCTTTCCTTCTCAGCGAATCATCTCGCATGGGTGAACTCTTCACCTGAAACGCGGAATATTCACATCTACCATGGGTCCATTGCATTGCGTGGACTGCATGAAGCAATTGGAGATTTCTCTCAGGCGAACTCGGATGCGATACTGGCGGCATCACTGCTCATGCTATGGCAAGCAACTGACTGGTGAGTCGAATGCGGAGATCACAGTGGAATAAAGACGCTGACATCCGAACAGGCGAAGTTGGTCCTCCTTGCGAGCAGGAGTCCAATCAGTAAGTCTGGCTTAACACGCATGCAAGTCGCTTATCTAAAATCTTTCAGGTTCTTGGCGCAATGCAAGGCTGGGGACAGCAGACTCTCTTCGCGGACTTGATCGCCGAGGAAGATCTGGTTGCCGGATCCTTCCGAGCGCATCGCCGTCGCTCGAGCGCTGATGGTGCTACGCGAGCAGCCCTTCTGCAAGAAATCACGCAAGCCCTTGATCTGTTGCGGATCTTTCTCGCGGGTCACGAGCTCGAGACGCACTGGGTCGCCCAGCTTCAAGATTACGTCCAACGCTTACAAGCTTGTGAGCCTGCACGGACACCGGAGGAGCAATTTAGTCACATGTACATGTTGCGCAAATGGCTGAACTGGATACCTGTCTCGCTTCTACGACGGCCAGGCGGCAAAGGACCGGCGATGCTGACTCTAGCACACTTTTACGCGACAGCGTTGACTCTCGAGCCGCTCTTTCCCGATCTCGGCGCCTCCTTCTGTTCGGCGACAGCTCTTCAACCCCTTGAGGCGATCATTGGCGTGACAACAGCAATGTCCTCGACACCAGGCATGCTGGAAGCAACTCAGCAAGAGATCGCGACAACGATGCACTTCCCACAACAAGCGGCTTTCACATACCGACTCCAGGCTCTGCAGAAGCAGCAGACTGTCTCGTACTCTGAGTCCGGCATGCCATTCTCAATCCCACCTACATCGGAGAGCATGTCCTACGGCAATCTCTCCCCAGCATTCGCACCAGCGACGCCACATCACTTCGCCTCGCCTTCGCGCACGAATTCCGGTTCGGCTTCGGGCACGCCCTTCTTGGAAGTGCCTGTACTGGCCAGTCAGCCGCAGGCTGGGTTCGGGTATGGGACCAGCTCGTGGGGAGCTATGCCAAGTCCCGCCTTTACGCCAACACAATACACTATGAGCGATGAACAAGGCTACGATACGGGCATTGGAGGATTCAATCTTGGGGCTGGGCCAATCGGAAGCGGGTGCGTATTTCCGAGCATGATGAGCGTGCTGGTCTGAGTATGAAGAGAGGGCTAAGACTGAGGCAGGACACCGAACAATGAGTGGGCTCAGCATCAGGGAGGCGGATGAGCTGGCCAACAGAAGCGCATGTAAAGAGGCTGCCGCGCAAGAGACCATCTTGACTGTGGAGCTACCGGGCGGATGACACAGCAGAAGCGAGACGTGCGTGGCTGTCGATGTGTCGATCTGGCGTCGCTGCCGCTCTATAAGAAATACGTTCGAGGACGATCTGTCCATGGCGAAGCAACGTAAACGCAGAACCAGGTCGACGTCGAAGGAACAGAATTTGGGGTCGCGAGACTGTTCAGCACAGATCAATTTCATCTCGACAAGACTTGGACGGGCAAATGGAATTATGTATGGGACGAGGAGATTCATGGCCAGTCCGAGAGGTCAGCGATGCGAGATCTACCTCTTGCAGCGACATGGGCAGGAAAGTGAGGCTGACGAAGTTACGACCAAAAGACGTATACACTGTACAATAGATCTAGTAGCAAAAGTTACGAGAGAAGCAGCACATTCGAACACATGACCGATAGGTCCAGCTCCCAATTCATCTCACGTGCGGAGACCGGAAAGATGGCATTCTACTTATCGTCGGTAAGAAAGAGCAGTCACGTTCCAGGTAATATTTTGCCCTGTGACTCTCGCAGGCATAACATTACAGCGCATCACTGTCGTGGGCAAGCTTGGACGAACGTGTCAGGGGTTCACAAAGCCAGAAATAGGGACATGTAATCGTCGCTGACGTAACAGCGATCTTGGAAAGTCCGATCCTCGATACCTGACTCGAGTTGCCCTAAGTGGGCACCGATAATATCAACCTCTGTGACCCTTGTGTAATGCGCAAGACGGCTGGTCCACAGCACTTGCGAGCATATAGACGCCCTAACATAATACGAGATTGCGCGGAACCTGGCCAGATATCCTATCGAACCTCTCCTCAACCAAATTAACAAGCTTGGGACATGGAGTTTCGACCAGACTTTCGAGATGATCTGTACCGTATCGCGGAGCTGGCCGTGCAGAGGCAGTCTCTGCTCCAGGTCTGCTAGATCTTGCATATTTTGCAGCGCATTGACTGCAAGTCAGTATTATCTGCCATAGGTAAGTGGAGGACGTGATACCGGAATCCATTCCATTTTATCATCTTGGTCTCCCTGATTCCATTGCGTCGTGTCCCATTCGCCCAGAGTGAAGAAAGGTCGCCAGCTTGAGCAAGCTTGTCACCACGGCTACTCCAGCATCGATACCTCTGCTTCCCACAGACTTGAGACGATCCTCCGCTACTACAAGGGCACCTGCAATACCTGATTGCTGTTCTGTATCAGTCTGAGACCCGAGTGCTTACTTGTGTCTTTGTACTGGACCTAAAACTCTCACGCACGCGGCAATATAGCAATTTACTGCTCTGGACAAGCTGATACGAGCATTATCTCTGTACCTTCAAGAATCCTCGAGATAAAATGTGTAACACGCCCCTGCACGGCTTCCTAGCCGATCTACCAAAATGCGAGCACCACATCCATCTTGAGGGGGCGCTGGCACCCTCGCTCCTATTCAAGCTCGCAGCGAAGAACAAGATCGAACTCCCAACCGACGACCCAGCCTTCGCATCCCCCGAAGCCCTGACGAAACGCTATACAAACTTCGTATCCCTAGATGACTTTCTCGGCTACTACTACATCGGCATGTCCGCCCTCATCACACACGAAGACTTCGAGGCTCTGGCGACGGATTACTTCGAGCATGCAGCGAAGGATGCGGTCATGCATGCAGACGTGTTCTTCGATCCACAGGCCCATCTCTCGCGAGGCGTGAGCTACGAGACAGTGCTCTCTGGCTTCACAGCTGCACGGCAAAAAGCCGAGAAGAACCTCAACATCACCTCGACGCTGATCTGCTGTTTCCTGCGCCACCTCCCCGTGCCTGAAAGCGTCGAGACCTTCCAGCTGAGCGAAGTGCAAGCCTCTTTCGCTTCCGGCGCAGTGGCGGGTATCGGTATAGACTCCTCCGAAGTACCTTTTCCGCCGCATCTCTTCACGCCTCTGTATGCTGAGGCAGCGAAACTCGGACTTCGCCTCACAGCCCACGCAGGTGAAGAGGCAGGCCCAGAGTACATCGCTTCCGCACTGAAAGACCTCAATGTCACTCGCATCGATCACGGAGTCTCACTCGCTCGCGATCCTGAGCTCATGGCCCGTGTAGCCGCAGCCGGCACTCTGCTCACGGTCTGCCCGATGAGCAACGTCTTCCTCAAATGCGTCAAATCGGTTGCTGAAGTACCCATCCGAAAATTCCTGGATGCCGGCGTGAAGTTCAGTCTCAACAGCGACGATCCTGCTTACTTCGGTGGGAACTATATTGGAGCGAACTACTGTGCTGTGCAAGAAGCTTTTGAACTTACAGTGAGGGAGTGGGAGGGTATCGCTCTTGCGGGCGTACGAGGAAGTTGGTGTAGTGATGTAAGGAGAGAGGAGATGGTTGAGAAGGTCGTTGGGTTTGTTGCACAGCATGCGAGTAGTACTTCCTGAACGGAATGTTTACCTATCGATTGAGGCGATCGTCGAGAATACATAGTATAATACCTTCACGTTTCCACAAGTCTGGAGCTGCTGCTGTCTGCGGCGGAAGCAAAGTGCAGAAGAGTCTATCGGCTTTAACGCATCAGATCATGGCCCACCGAAGCTCCTTCGAGTACGAGAGATCGCTGCGCAAGAATGGTCACTCGAAGTCGGCTTTCTGATCTGCTGAGTAGACGCACACAGACCCGTGTAGTGCAAGTGATCGGAGCACATGACCCACTGGACTTTTGGAAGCGAACAGATCGTATAGCCACAGGAGTTACGGGTGGAGAAAGTGAGATCGACATCACTGCTGCTGCCAGGGCAGATGCGGCATGCCACATCATGCCGCGGCCGCTGCCCGCTCTTGCTTGAATTTGATCCAACGTTTGTGCGGTCTGCGTGAGGTCTGGAATCATCGCCAAGATGATCGTGCTCAGTTGAGTTCAAAGCGGTGTCTGCCGGCTCGGAGGCAGGTTCCGCCTGCTGTCTACAGAACCGCCCTGCGTTTGATCCCCAGTTGACAGTTTGTCGAAGCGAAGTGGACGTTCTTGACATGATCGCACTGCAGTATGGGACTTGTGCGTTTGCCCAGCTCTCCGCGATGCGGCGAGCCATTGAGCCTGTATTCACCTACATGCTGGTGAGTCTAATGCGTCCTCGCCATCCCGGACATTCTGATGAGCGTATCACTTGACACACCCCCGATTGCATACTTTATCGCCAATGCTGAGAAATCAGGAGCAAGGCTCAAACGCCTTGAAACATGATCGGCGGCGTCGTCGCTGTTTGATCGACATACAGACGTGGAAAACTGTCACTAAATTCATGCTTTGATTATCACTGCATCGGTCCGAAGTGCGGTCAGCCTTGGAGACGAACGGAGGGCAAACCTTATTACTATTTCCTGCCATTTAGCCTGTACTGCCGAACGTGGCGCAATCCCTTCCGACACAGTGGTTCAGCCTTGGCCGTGTCTTGCCTTGCCTTGCGTATCACACGTGGCACATATTGCAAAGTCTACGATCCTGGAGCATCGACTATACCACGTATTTCCGTGTTTGGTTCGATACAGGTGCAGGTCGACAACGCCCATCTCACCTAGGGCACTGGCACTCCGGATCAACTCTTTCCAGGAACAAGCTCCGAGACTCTCACTTGCGCCGCATTACGTACTGAGTGATCGGGCTTGGCACAGACTTCGAAGAATTGGAATTATTGAGTGATCTGCGGTTCCATATATCCGGCAACGCACGTGGGCGTTTCAAGGAGAACATGGCCCGAGTGCATGTGCTGCACTCGATGCTGATCTTTGTCGGGAAGTCCCTTTCTCATCCCTCTACGCAGCCTGTCGGATGCTCGCCTTCTGCTGTGAGACATCGGCTCACACAGGCTCTTGCCGAGAACCGGAAGGTATCGTGTGGTACTGCGACCTGCCTCATTGGGAGAGGCTGAGCATGCATACTCCGTTGAGCGCTGTGGTATGAATGAAGACTTTTGGAGTCTTTCATGCGTCATTTGGTCTGGCCAGCCAGCGCTCAAGTAGTCATAGTCCTTGCGAGACTGTCGTACTCGCCGATTGCGCAGTCGTGAGACAGCCAGAGCTCACTGCCTCATACGTCAGACAAGTTGGCTAGCGTCACAGGGCTTGTCTGTGGCTTGTCGGCGCAGCGGGTAAGCTTCTAGACGTCTTCGACTACTCCGGCACGTTGCGAAGTCAATCTAGATAAGGTTGAGACCGAGCGGCGGCAGGGCAGGTCGGACGCCTGTGCCCTCGAGGATGACATGTGCCTCGGCGTGGGCGTCTCGTGGTCGGAGCCAGCACTTGGACCCAGCTGCTGTGTCAAATCATCGCTACCGCATGTCCCGAACATCTGCTCGGTCGAACCTACAGGTATTCAGACACGCTTGTATTTGGACGTGACTAGGCGAACGAACCCAGGCTGACCCAAATAGTCCCAGGAGCTCCGTCACGGATAGTGGCGAGAGTTGCCGAGCCGGGCGATGTGACCCACCGGCGATCTTTTTCGGGTCAGGGCCCGGCTGTTGACTTCGCTTTGCTTCTCCGCGTAAAATTGGTGTGCAGCCAGTAGTCCTTGTGCACGCGGCGGTATTCCCAGAGCAGGGGCCATGGGGTGTCTGGTGAACCATGCTCGCCATGCAACGTCGCTGGTCAGCCAGTCGGCAGTTCGCAGCTCGCTGCTCATGTGCCCAGCGCAGCTGAAAGGTGACACACTGGTGCATGGCCACCCAAGGCCGCCAGCGCGACGACAGGGCAACGTTCAGGCTTAATTTGCTGTGCTTGTTGTCGTACGCAGTGGCCATTGACTGATTGGCTCTGCAGGGCCTCTCTGTATTAGGTCGCTGCACCGGCCTTGCAGCCTGTCATGGACAATAGTGAGTGCTTGCTCCTCCCCTGCAGGAGTCCCTTGCGATCTCTACCACGGACCGCGTGAAGATCTGCAATTATTCTCCCGCAATACCCACCTTGCAACCTCACCTCAATATTGGCAGCATCGCATGCTTCACTTCAATCGTGTTGTTACTCACTTCACCTTCGGTTTCGCGGTTCGCTCCTTCCATCGACAACGCTACAACTTAGCTTCAGCGCGACTACCGAATTCGGACATCCACAATCTCTTGAGAACAAATTGAACACTCCGATTTGGACCTTTCGTAGCAGTCCATCGACTTTCTTCAAACGCAGATCCACCGATCGCAGCGCGATCACTGCTGTGATCAAGGAAGCAACGCAGTCAGTCCTGATCATCGCCTATCACCGTCAATAGTGTAGTCTGGATAACAGGGAAAGTCCTGGCTTGCCTCTGCCAGACTTGCTACCCGCACAATTACGACGTTACGGACAGCATGGACGGACGAGAGCAGCCTACGCAGACATCAGGCGCCATGGATCGGATCTCGTACGATTCTTCGATCTCGTCTGGGCAGTCACCGATTCCACGAGGTGACAAGGTCGCGCCGATGTATAGTTCCGCTGGCGGACCATATCCTCTGCTACGAACGGCGTCTCCCGCACAACATCAGTTCCCACCGCTGCAGCAACATGGCCAACATCAGCCGTACGCATATCCGCCTATGGCTGGCCCCCACATGGCCACCCCGATGACACATGAGCATTACGATCCGAACGACATGGGCATGTCAGCGCCTGGAATGTCGCCCATTCATGCCTCTGCTGCGGCTGCTGCACTATCTGCCCAGAAGCGCGCCTATCGACAGCGTAGGAAAGATCCAAGTTGTGACGCTTGTCGCGAGAGGAAGGTGAAGTGCGATGCAACTGACGCTACAAGCTGTTCGGAATGTTCGAGCCGAGCAGTCAAGTGTCAATTCACCAAAGAAACCAATAGGCGGATGTCTTCGATCAAGCAAGTCCAGGATCTTGAAAAGCAATTGGCCCAAGCGAAGCAGCAAATCAATAGCATGCGGTCCCTGGCACAAGCGAATGGCATCACTTCGGCCGACAACGGGACAGTGAAAGTCCGACCATTGGAGTTGCCAGAACCAGCAAGTCGGGAGGAAAAGATAGGTCCGCCTCTGATGATCGAAGCGGAACGTGTGCAGCACAATCTTCGCCACTACGGAACCGGCGTCTTCAAGCCGCCACCTGCGTATCGTCTCCCAACGCGTGGCCGGATGTACACACACAGCAATACACCTCTCCCTCCGAAGCAGTACACTGAGCAATTGCTATCCCGTTATCATGACTCCGCACATTCATTCGTACCGCACCTCCACTGGCCAACCTTCATCCGAGAGTACGAAGATCTGTACCGAGCGGGGACTTTTGCAGGTAGAGAATGCATGTGGGTCGCGCTTTTCTTCATGGTGCTGGCCGTGGGCACCACGACGGGTCATCCGATTGGTAGCCCTCCTCAGGCCCACAATGGGACGGAGTTCGTGAAGATGGCTGTTCAGACTATCGATTTCACGGACGATAACATTACACTGAATCATGTGAGGGTCAATTTGTTGCTCAGCTGCTACTTTAACGAGATGAACCTTCAATCCACCAGCTGGATCTATTTGGCGGCCACTGTGAATCTGGCTCAAGACATTGGCCTGCAACTGTCACCTACAGCGTATTCGCCGTTCGAGGCGGAGATGCGAAAACGGGTATGGTGGAGCGTATATAATTGGGATCGGTAAGTCTCCATAATTTATGACGAAGTGTGCTTCCACTGACATGATATAGCATCGTGGCGGTAGAACTCGGGAAACCGTTACACATCGATGACGAGGATTGTGACGTTGGGGAGCCTCTCCCCGTCGACGACGCGTACCTGGAGCCAAACGGTGCGCTGATATCTCCTCAGGCACCGAGGACGCCCAGCCCGCTCATAGCCATCATTCCCGTCGCTCGCATAGTGACAGCTCTGAAGAAGTCCATGAAGTCGCGCAGCATTACCACGGCAACCCTGAACGCATACGATAATCACTTCAAAGCTGTTATGGCCTCTTTCCCAGAACCAATGCCAATACACTCCACTGCCGAGCTGGACCCTCGTATAATGATCGCCGTGTGCACGCTACAAGGCACCCGCTTTCAGCTCTATCGACACAACCTGTCACCCTTGTGTCGTAAAGCAGACCGCAAAGACGCCATGGATCGCCTGGTTTCGGTCGCGAGAGATACGGCACACTACGTCAACCGGTCATTTGTACCAGATCATATGGAGAGCTGGGTGGTCCGGATTCGAAGCATCGCGCCGGTCTTCTTCACTAGTCATATCTGGCGATGCGTGATGGTATTGACTTTGAGAGGCGACTTCCACGCCGCATTGACGCTCTATCAGTGCATGGCAGCCGTGGGCGACATGCGCGCAAAGAATACTGCAAGCGGACGATACCTCGCGTTCTTTCTAGATCAGCTGATTGGACGTCTACGCGCTGGCGCGACGCCTCAAAATCTCGAAGACGATGAGGAAATGCTGGCGTATGTGTCGGCAGACCTGCAAAGCGTTCCTGAGAGTGCATGGACATGGGCTGGTGTTCAAGCCGGGGCGGGCACTTTGAATGGCCACAAGACCGATCTACTCCCTGCATCGTCACCTTCGACGCGAGCCTCTGGTTCAGACATTCCCGATTGGCCTGGCTGGGATCATCTCCAACAGGTCCTCTCACAGCTACTGCACGAGACGCAAGGCTACGGATCGCGCCCTGGCCCCTCCATTTCTCCGCCAAGAGCCGCACCAACGTCCACACCGCAGCAGTCTGCTTACCCAGGTGCCACGGTATCGCCATACCCTCGCCCGATGCCTATGAACACGATGCCGCCACCTGCGCAGCAATTCCCGCCCCCCAGATCCTTACACCTCAATCTGCCGCAGGCGCAGGCGGGGAGTGTGCGAGGGAGTGCAAGTCCAGCGACGAGTGGCGTGGGTGGCAACGGCAGTGGAAGTGGCTTCAGTAGTGCGAGCGGAAGCGAAGGGAGTGGCGGACGCATCAGCATCAACGACATTATCTGATCACATTGAAGCTCGTAGCAATGAAGACAATGCAAAGTTGGTCATTCGGGAAAGCGATTGAGCGAGGCGTTGGACGGAAGTGGGGGAGGTGGTGTCTATCCTCTTACAGCATGGCAGAGCGTCTGCATGATGCGACCTGAGAACGCAGGAACCTTCGTTCCTTTGCCAGCTCTGAGACTCGGTCAGCTGCGGCTGAACCTAGAAATTGTCTCTGTGTACCATACACTACAGCTTTAAGGCCGTTGCAAAGATCTTCTCAAGTTCCCAGACTGTTATACACTCTCGCGCCAATTCAACACACCTTCACCCCACAAATCTCCCACCCCTCTTCCCCTTCAAAGACTATCCTGGTAGCGAAGTGCAGCCACACGAAGTCACGGAGGAAATGTCTATCACTCAGACTCCACTCATCAAGTCCCATACTTCTGAGGTCATCGCCGGTGAATTGGCAATAGTACCCGCCGGTTCCTTGCGTTTCGTGTGTTTCGACGACCTTATCAAGCGCAGTAATGAGTCGTTCAGTCCAGCGACGGAAGTATGTCCTGACCATCAACGCGACAGTCTGCGACTCGCATCGTCGCGCTAGGACTGGGTCTTCGTTAGACACGTCAAATGTCATTAAATTCGGCAAGGTGATGTCCTGAAGCAATGCATGATCTGCGATAGACTCTTCGCTTTCTGCCTCGTCTGCATCCGTGGCTGACGCCCACCAGAGAAGACTGTTGTACGCGGCTACGGTCCACGTCTCCGGCTCGACGAGAGCAGAGACAGCGGAAGGATTGTAAGATAGTGAGCCATCCTCAGATCGCAGTATCGGTGCGCGTCTGCCTGCAGGTCTCTTGTCTTCTTCGGTGTTTCCATCTTTAATATCGTTGGGGTTCCTGGCGGACCGGCGGTGCCGTGCAAGCTCACGTTGCAGTCCGATGAATCTGCGGGCATCGCGCTGCGTCGCCCTGATGTGCGTGGAGTCTGCACTGCGGATCTCAGGCCAGGCATGCTGTGGGCGTCCGTTGTCAGGTGAAAGGTTGACGACGAGGTCAAAAAGATCACGTTTCTCGGTCAGTACCTTCTCAGTCGTGCATGCGATCCACGACTTCGTTGCGGACTGCAATCGTCCTACATCGGTGAGCCCAACACTGAAGAGCGGCGTGCTGATAAGCCGGTGGTCTGGGGACGACGGTCGGAGATCGTGGCTAATTTGCGAGAAGGTGAAGAGGCTGTGTACTGTGAGTGGTTGGTCAGACAGCAGTGTCGCGAGCATGACGATGAAGAGGAGTATACGAACTCAGATTGCATACTGGTAAGACAGGCGCAGGACTATAGATCAGTATGCGCTTCCGGAGAAGAGCTTGCCTGTACAGGGGAAAGAGGAGAGGGCCTATGGACTCCAGATTGTTGACAAGTGAAAGAGCAGGACTGTTGCCGGAGACAAAAGCTGGTCCTTGAAGTCGGTCTACGCCTTCTGGGCCGTCTGAGTTGGTAGATTGAGACGCAGACGATTGGATACGCAAACGCTCCCAAGCTTCCTCTAGCGCCTCAAAGCGATCAGATGTGGTGGCGCTCGCTTGTGCAAGTGCTTGAAGGGTCTCGATGCACAGCCAGGAGTGACCCAATGGCTCTCGTCTATGCACCTTGACTAATGCGCCGACAGCGGCGAATTGTCTTCCGCGATGTTCGCTATCCGCATCGACGGCTGCGAAAGCACTTACGCCAGCGTAAGCACCGTGATTGAAATAGACGGCGTCTTCACGTACGCTGTGCAGTCCAGAAGGGAGGCACTTGAACTCGATGCCTTCAAGATCAACACCTGGTAGACTACGACTCCATGCTATGGTGTACCTTCCCAATGTCAGCGACGATTTAAATGCAATTCCGTGGGTTTGACAGACCCTCGCGTACGATCGAAGACAATCAAGAAAAGAGCCGCTATGCTCGGCGGCTGTCCTGCCGACATGGTATCACTCTCGCCGCGGAATCGTTGATGGCGGCGCAGATTGCTAGCGACATCACTCTAGACTGCTCACTGCTGCAACCAGCGTACATGAGCAACGTCCCAATGAAGTCGTCAGGACTGAGAGGCATCCGAGGCTCCAGTTCGACGGTCTGAGCTGTACGCCTAACGGTATACAAGCTTCATCATTCCACCCGGACAAGAAATTCAATCTGCGCACTTTCAATACGAACACCATAAGTCTACCTGAGCAAAATCGATCATTGGTCGTGTCCGGCGTCTTGCTACACATGCGGACGTGTCCCCTGTAAGCTCCAGTCTTCCACCGCGCTCGGTCTTGCAACCCCCAGACAGATCTTGAGCAGGACGCAGCACTTGCTGTGCAAGACAAGATCAACCACTACTCGACGGTCTTTGAGTACGACGAAGTCCAGCATGCTCTACGACTTTGGAACGTAATTTACATGTCGAGACACCTCCGATAGTCTGCCGTTGCCGGTCACACGGACGACAGATGAAGCGGACCACTCCAGACCATCGACCAGTCGAGTAGGCCAGTATAGACAGCGGTACGCTAATGTATCGATATACATGCTGCCTACGAGAGACGCCGGACGAACGTAACTCTTGTCGACAGCCTAGGTAAGTATATACGCTCGCGGTGCGACATATACGAGCAGCTTCGTTTATAGGAGTTGGTAGGCGTTCCGCTTACCTATTCTGTCACTCGCGTGCCGGTGTGAGCAACACGTGCACCTCCAGACACCGCGCTGTCCATCGCACTACACTTGCATGTCGACGCCAATTTGACACCACGTGCGCAGCTTGCTTCAGATCCAGTAGAGAATTTTGTAAGTTTTTCTTTTCGTCCGGAGATAGGATGTCACTTCGAGCAGACTTTTGTGGTGGCGCCGTCTTCGTGTTCCAGCACCAGACTTTCATTCGCCGAGCATGTCCAAATGGCGTGCGCAAGACGGTATTTCACATTCTCCTCGGCAATCTTGTACTGTTTGCAGATCTACAGCTAGCAAAAGCATGACTCCTTGACATCGTGTTGCTTAATTGATTGGCATGCAGGAACGGTATGCCAAAGCAAAGACTGTCGCTTCCGCGCTAACGCCCAGACGGTCATTTTTGGCCGGTCGAGGAATGCGGTATGCCTGCCGCCAGGCTGCCACATGGACTTCTCAACATCCTTCGACGGGATTCTTGTTGTTGACATTAACCTGATCGACTATCTACGAACTTCGACAAACACCATATTCAATGCCGCGAACGCCTGCCCAAGCTGCGGCGTTTGCCCTCGCGATCACACTCATCATGGTCATCGCCAGCTTGGGCTCTGTCTACTACGCTGTATTGACGCATCAAGAGCGTCGGCAGGTGCAGCAATCACTGCCAGCACACATCGCCGTCTCGGGCAGCATGGTCCATTGATGCTGCAACGCAAGAACCGCAATAGACATGGTCGCTGTCATGGTCTGTTCAAGCTACTACCTATGGCTCGACTGGGCAACGGTCTCATGTACGGTACCGAAACTGATCTCTGGGATGCATGCCTGTCAAACACGACGTTCGATCACCGAGATACGTGCGTGACCTTCACGAGGACTGGCGTGATCTACATCACGTACTCGACACGTCTCACTTAGCGCCGGGACTTTTGCAAACGACATCTGCTATCTGGCTGTACTGAAGCGAAACTCTGCCGAGTCTGGTATCTCAAACCAAGCGATTCCGACCCTTCCTGACACCAAGCACTGCGCCAGTGCGGCACCCTCTGCGCCCGTCGGACGCCCTGAACGCCATCTCAAAATCATAGCTACCATTACCCACACAACCCGTGAATCAGACCGCACACCAGCTCTACTTGTAGAGCCAGTACTCTGCACTATACTGCACCTCGAAGCTCGCCGGCGATCCCTTACAAGTCTTCGGAGGCTGCCCGCCTGCGGTATTCAGACGGTAGACTTCTTGATACTGGTTCACCGCTCCCATCTTGGCATTGAGCTTCAGCCACGGTACGGTGCCGTCGCCTTTGCCGAACTGGCCTTTCGTAGCGTCCGCCGGCGCAGCAGACGAGTTCGCCTTCTTAAAGCTACCCTGTCCCCAGGAGGGATGCAGCTCAGTGTCAAGGTTGAAGAAGGCTGTTGTCAGATCCGTGAAATAATGCCGACCGGACATGGAGTTGTAGACTGGCGAGGATTTGTCTGAGGAAGCAGGGACGGGAAGATCCAGGGCTATGGGCGAGAGTTTGGAGAGGAGATCTGGGAGATCTGCGGCGATGCAGGAGACGTTGAAGAGGGTCGCCAGTGCGCCGGCCGCTACGGGAATGGCGGTGCTGTTGCTGAGATCGCAGGTGTAGTTTTGTGTGCCGCGACCGAGGGCAACATGGGAGAGGACTAGCCCGGCGGCGGGTGAGGGTAATGGTGTAGGTGCTGTGACGAGCGTCAATACAAATTCATATCAAAGGGACTGGAGGACGACATACCAACAGGCATCTGAGCTTTACTCAAATCACATATACCGTTCACTGCATCCCGACTCCGCCATCGCTTGCCAAAGTCGATGTAGTCTGACGTTTGCGAGGGTGTCGCCCACCAATGTCCACCATGGTCACCGCCCCATCGCTTCTCAGCCGGCGCGGGCGCTGCCGCTGCAACAGCAGCAACGAAAGCAACTTGTATCCACAGCATACTGATGTCGTGCCGTATCGTCGTAGCTCGTCAGTGCGTGTATCGTCGAATCTTGTTCAGCCCCAACAACTCGCAGCAACGTCAAAGGAAAGATTGCGCGGCGAAAGTGAGCAAGAGGCGAAGTACAGGAATGTAACAAAGTCCACGGTTGGAGTGGGAGGTATATGGGAGTTTGGACTTGATGGAAATGGAGACACGCATACCTGTCGCGAAGCGCCTGCCATGTACATTGCTATGTATATGCTGGCTTCGACGCTGTATTACCTTGCTCGTGTGGGTAGCCGGGCGCGTAGGATGGAGAAGTATAGATTTGAGGTGGAGTCTGCGGCTGCTTGGATGTGATTGGTCGGGGAGAGTGCATGGGTGGTTTTTTGAGGCAGATGCCGTTTGATCGTGCTTCCCCATCAATCTAGATGATGAGCTGGAGTGAGGTTTGCGTAGTCAGGTAGGGAGTGATCTATCGCAAGATCCTTCCTCACAGTTCAACGTCGTTGTTCAGATACCTCCAAGAGGATCCCTCCAGAATGCGGCTCTGCACAACAGTGTTCTCCCCGCCAAACGGCCCGCTCTCACATACAGCGGCAACCCGGCAGAGGCTTGCATGGAAGCGCTTCTATATCCAAGAATGACCGTCAAATCAGCTTCTTCCACTATTATTTCTTCCACTGACCACCCAAGAAGCCCATCAAGCTCTCCCAGATAGGCAGTCACCCTCCCAAGAAAGCCAGCAAATCTCTACATACCGAGCCAATAGCCCACTCCCCGGCGCTTACCTACTGCAGAGGTTGAAATGACTGGATGGCAGTGCTCCATTTTGCGGTCGCAGAGAGCCGCCCGTTTCAGAGCCGTGGCCGGTATGCAGCTATTGCGTGCATGAGCTGCATCCAATGAGGATCGACGAGTCGCGTGCTCTACTAATTCGCGGTCGCGTTGCTGTAGCCGCTTTGCTGGGCGAGGGTGTAGCTATATCGCACAGAGCCACGTTCTTGTCCCGACTTTGCGGAGCTCGGTGCGAGAGTGGCGAGCCATTGCTGAGCTACAGTTTGCTCAAGGCAATGAACCCGTGGCTTGTGCGTTTATATGCCAGCTGAGAGTATATGGCCAGCCTTGTGGCTCCTCGGAGAGCGATTGGCTCCTATCAGCCCTACTGATGGTATCCGCAGAGACAATGGCTCGTTCCCAGTATCATGTTCGATCGCGTGTTCACGTCAAAGCAGGTCTAGTGACTACCAGTATTGCGAAACGGCGAGATCGTGCCGCCGAGAGGCAAATTCCGCGAGTTCCTATCCACGGCATGGGCTTTACATTCTTCGTAGCGTCAAACAATCGCACGTGACTACTGACTAGCTCTGAGTTTCGCACCGCGCCAGACTGACTGAACAACAATCTAGAAGCGGCCGACGGACGACCTCCAGCCGATCTCCTGCCTTCCACTGCCAGGCCTTGCAGAGCTTCGTGCTTTCAAGCCGCGGCACCCGATCGTTTATGAGCAATTGATGGTGTGCTCGAGCCCGCGCCCAATAGCTACATCCTCTGCATCGATCGGACGAGCAGCATGTGAATGCAGGTTCCATTCAGTCACACGATCGGAGTGCCGCCACTCCTCGGATGCTCGTCGGACCAGTCTCCATAGGCTGATCGAGCGATCTCAGCAGTTGCAGACGTCAGGCGTCTCTCGAGAGTGCCCGTTGAGCTCAATCCGAGATCTCGGGCTCTGTCTCACTGCGATGACAACTCAACAGAGCAGCATCCCATATGCTCAGTGTGCGCAGACGCCTCAAGCAGTCGCCGTTCACGCTTCAGCGTCCTCTGTAGATCTCCAAATCCCACTCCACAGGAAACCTCTCCCTCCCCCCCGCCTGCTCCCTAACATAAACTGCCGCGCCCCTCCCCACCACGCCAAACTCACCGCGACCCTCCTCATCAATCAGCACCTTCCTCCCGCCCATCAAGTCAACCCACGTCTCCCCCTCGATGCCAATCTGCATCCTCACACAATGCTCAACGCCCTTCTTCCCGATACTCAATATCACCGCACAGCCCTCTCGCCCTTTGCCACCAGCTCGCGTCCAGCCGACGACAGCGGCATCTGTGAAGTACTCTATCTGCGGCCCATAAGCGTACAGCTTCCTCGCTAGCATCAGGCTCGGTAACAATGTTCTTCCCTGAGCGTTCAGACACGTTGGTCCTTCGGCCAGTGGTCCTTGAGTGCCGTAGAGATCACCCCAGAAGACGCAAGGCTGACTCTCAGCCCGGAGTAGTGTGAAAGCGTACCACAATATTCTCAGCTCCGCGGCCATGGGCGTATGACTCGCCTGTCCAGCTTGAGTATCATGGTTCCCCACGACCGTCAACGCGGCCTCAGGACGTATCGCAAGAAGCGAATCCCGCTTGACAGTCCGCAGATCAGCGTTCTTGGATCCCGAAGTCACGTCCTGCGATATCCGCGAGAAGTTATACAGCAGCGGTGAATCGAAACACTTCACCCCTTGTCCGACAGTATCAAGCCATTTCGTGATGCGACGCACTTCATTTGTCCATATCTCGCCCACGATCAGCGCTTCCTTCCCTCGTAGGGCTCGATTGCAAGCCTGTACGTGTGCGATCCAGTCCCGAATAAAGGCGTAGGAGATATGCTGCACGGCGTCTAGTCTGAAGCTTTGCACGCCTGTGGAGCGAAGCATCCACTTGCCCCATGCGAACGTATCGTCGCGTACTGAAGGCGAGGTGTATCGGATATTAGAGAACATGAGGAAATCGTAGTTACCGTGCAGGTCATCCACATCCTGTGCCCAATCTCTCCCAGGCCGCACAGGCGGAGGTGGAGGCTTCCCTCTCGCAAATCTCGAGATACCACCAGAAGCCTGCCGCGCAGGCGGTTTGGGGTACGTAGCCGGGTCGTCGATGATCTTGAAGATCCCATTCCTCTCCGTCCGCTGATCCCAGTCCGTGCCGCTGAAATCTTCACTCCCCCAGCTCTTCTGACTATACCTCCCCTCCCGGCCAGGAAAATCGTACCGTACCCAGCACTCCATCTTCCTCGGCTCGCCCTTCTCCAGCCTCCGATCATGGTCCTCGACTTCAACGGCCCAGCACTCCTCCACTCGATCTCCAGCCGTCTTATGATTCAGCACCGCGTCCCACATCACCTCTACTCGTACCTCCCCGGCCCTCTTGATCAGATCCGCCAATTCCTCTCGACTTCCCCATTTCGTGGCACGGGCGTACTTCTGGTCGAATTCGCCTAGATCCCAGATGTCGTAGCAGTCATAGCCGTTGGAGCCCACGGTGTTGGATTTGCAGCCTGGAGGGAGCCAGATCGTGGTTATGCCGAGCGGCGGGAGGGAGGGGAGGAGGCGCGTGAGGAGGGCGTAGTGGGAGGAGGGGCAGTGGGTGGAACCCGTGGGAGGGGGGTGAGAGGGCGTGTGCCATTCGAAAGTCTGGAGGAGGGTCGTGTTGTCGGGGTAAGTGTCGCTATCGTTGTCGGCGGTGGGTGGGGGTTTGGCAGCGGGTCGGGGTGGAATGGGAGGGGAGGGTTGCTGGTTCGAAGGGGTGGGAGAAGACCCTTTCGGACGGATATGAAGGCTCTTGAGCCAGGACATGATTGAGAGCTTGTTGTCGTCGGAGACAGAGATTCGCGAGTGAGCAGAAGAAAATATCTCGAGACTTATCTTGTCCGCCCAGTACTATGAGCGCATAGGGCCGCGTCGCAGACCCACGTGCGGAGCTGCTATCGTCAAGATGGTAGAGCAGAGCGTGGCAATGAGTAACCAGGTGGTCACGTCGTACACAGAGACCAGAGTTATTGGTGCAAGTTGTTGTGAAGTATTGAGACAGGCCATGAGAGGCGTGTGGTTGAGGATCGCGATGGCAAAACGCCAATGGATTAATATTCAGCGGCAGCGGTCCGATCTATTTGGGTCACGCCACGACGTTCTGGAAAAGGATAGTCTTGCCTCCGTGGTAACAGAAGTGTAACGAGGGGAGTGATCTAGATGAATCGATCCCGTCTACGCCTTGTTCTGCTAGCTATGGTACAGGAATGCTCGCACTCGCTCTATGTCTTCCGTCTCTAATCGCCCCCAAGACAACAGGCAAAGCGCCTAGAATCCGTATGCAGACCACCGACAATCTCCCGCCCGATGAAATCGTCCCAGGTGCGATGACAGCTCTTCTCGCACTGTTGCAGGTCACCGACTCTCGTCGATCTTCATCAAGTCTCCACTTTCTCACATCACCCCTCTACTTCGCAATCTCAACACCACCAACAGCACCAAGCGCCTTCTTGATGTCTCCGTAGATAGCGAACTGCCCAGCAGTAAGCGTACCCACCATGAACAACCTGGCGCCAATGCCCGAGTAGCTGCCCCTCAATCCAAGCTCCTTCGCAATCTTGATCAGACGGCTGGTGGTGCCCTCTCCGGGCAGACCCTTGGTCTTGTTGATCTTCGAGAGCATGGTGTCAGCCGGCTGGGAAACAATCGCGGCCGCGAAACCAGCGATCACACCGGAGCCGAGGTTCACGCCGGTCTGCATGGCGCCGCTGGCGGTGGCCTTGTCGACAAGGTTGCCGTAGGTGAACTCGACCATCTTCTCCATGACGGCGAACTTGGCCATCGTGTAGGGGACCCTGTTGACGCGTTAGCCTAGAATTCATCATGTAGCCGCGAATATCAGGTCTACTCACTGCTTGAACAGAATCGGGCCAAACCCGCTGTAAAACGCGCCGAGACCCTCCTGCTTGTAGATCTTGCTCATACCCCCAATCAAGCCATTCGCGAACGTTGGCTCAGACACCAACCGAATGCGCGTTGCCTCGAGCGGGCAGAGCGCGATATCAGCGAAGAACTCGGCGCAGGCGGCGGAGGCGAGGTACACGGCCGTGCGGTTGTTGGCGGCGGTCTCGTAGCCTAGCAGCGAGATGGACTGCTGCTTGAAGTACTCGTAACCGCCGAATTTGAACGCGCCTTGGAGGAAGTAGCCGGCGAAAGTGGGGCCTGCGCCGGTGAGGAGCGCGGAGGCGCCGTCTTTGGCGATGATTTGGCGGAAGCCGCCGATGAGGCCGCGGTTGTAGGTCACGGGGTCGAGTTGGATGCGGGTCTTGACGCTGTCCGGATGTTGTCAGTCTCGCGAGCCATTGACGCTTATCAGTCATTCGAGCTTACACATCAACGGGTGTGAGACCGCCATGGGTCAATGAGCAGCAGACGGCGCCGGCGAAGGCGAAGCGGAAGTAGAGATCGACTCCAGAGAGCTTCTTGGGGGCAGCGGCTGTGACATTCTGCTTGAGGGCGTCGAGCTTGCTGCTGCCCGTGCTGATGGGAGGGATGGAGGACATCGTGGGTAGTGTGTAAGGGAGGTAGGAGTGGAGTGGAGAGCGAAGAGGTAGTGGATCGCTGGTGGCAGTGAGGTATAGGGACAGCTATCGGTCGCAGGGCAAAAAATGTTACGGCAGCAACACCTCTCTCAATGCTTCCGGCTTCGCCCGTGGCTGTTGGGACGAATCACCGATAAACGTGCCGGCACGCCTTCCCTTTCTGTTTCGGGCTGGCACTCCCGAACGCCGCAGTATGGACATCATTTGCTCATATGTCAATCCGCAAGATCAATACGGACAATGACCACATGAGAATTGAGATGGGTTTGTCTGAAACCATTCCACTATCCCCCGGACTAGCCAAATTTGCCACCGCTACCACGAGCCGCTCACGAGATCATGCTTAGTATCCCACCGTAGTCCAGAAAGCTGATAAGGGGGTTCCACGGCCAGCTCTCGAGATCTCGCTTCAAGCTCCGTCTCTCTCCCCTAGTCTGCCGTCTCAGCCACTCTACCTCCATTCAGCATGTCATCGTATCATCCAGCAGTGTCACCATCTCATTGCTCTGCTCACGGAGCTGGAGTCTCATCCGGCACAGAGTCTGCACGAGCATGGCGATCACCCGGCTCTGCAGTGCTTGCACGCACTGCCTCTGCAAGCGCCTCATCGTCGTCGAGGCCGCCATTACTCTCGCGGACCTTTTGCAGTTCTTCCTCGTCGATGTCGTCTTCATCGTCATCGACGTCGTTGATTCGAATAGCCTGATTCTGACTATCGCCACGAGGCCCGTTAAGAGAGCGGCCCTTGCCGTTGAAATTGCCGCGATCAGTACGCTGACGCTTGCTAGGCGGCGTGACGGTACTCTCGCGGCTGCGTATGATGCCTTCAATGCCTCCTGGCATACGGCGCAAACGACTCAAATTGAGTGACTGGGGCGTGGG
Source organism: Cryoendolithus antarcticus (assembly GCA_002077065.1). Lineage (NCBI taxonomy): Eukaryota > Fungi > Ascomycota > Dothideomycetes > Cladosporiales > Cladosporiaceae > Cryoendolithus > Cryoendolithus antarcticus. The sequence continues at coordinate 101,657 of NAJO01000052.1, read as the reverse complement.
TGGATCGCTCGGGCCAGGGGTGCCACTCTCGCTCATGAAGAGGGGATCGGTGTCCTGGCTGTTGGAGCGAGCGCCGCGTGTGCTGCCACGAGGTCCGGAGCTACGCATGCTCGGATTGATGCTGCTGCTGCGCGAAGGGACGGGCGGCGGGCCCATGGCTCCGAACGGGAAGCGCCCTTCCTGAGACTCCCTCGCGGCGTCTGCAGCCTCCTGGTTGTCGGCCTCGTTCCCGCTATCTTCATCAGAAGAATACTCTTCCGGCCTCTTCGGGAGCGCAGACCGCGCATTCCCAGTCCTGTTCCTCTTATTCCTCTGCCTCGTCTCCGCAGCCTTCACCTTTCCCATCTTCATCTTCTTCGCAATCTTAAACCACGCCTTGCGCTTATTGCTCGGATTCCCACTCTCCAGATCCCTCGTCATCTTGGCCAGCGCCCTCGGATCCGTCTCGGCGAGGTAGCTCCACGCATCGCTCAGTAGCTGCTGGTGCTTGACGCGCTTCTCCCTGAGCACTTTCGTGCCGCACTCTTCGGGGTTCCAAAACGGCTCCCAGACTACCTCGCCTTCTTTGGGAACGCGGAACTCTTCGCCAGGGTGAGAACCGGAGGTGCGGAAGAGGTCAAGCTCGGCGCCACCTTGCTCTGTGGCGGTGGCTGGCTGGTACCAGACTGGGTCCCATTCTTCGCGAGTCCAGCCGACGAGGAGGCGATCTTCGCGGAAGGTGATGGACATGGTGACTGCTGCAGTGGTCGGAGTTGTGGTGTGGCTGAGAGTTGGTCAGTCTTGTGGCATTGGCGGCAGAGACGTGAGGTCTAGGCATGCGTACTTGTGTTGGTCGGTAAGTGAGGCGAGCCGTAGAGGCAATGCCGAACTTGGATACTGTAGGTTTATGGTCAGTATGCTGCAGAGTTGCAAAAATTGGCAATGCTGCGCCAATGGCCCTGAATAGTTGCGAGCGTCTGCAACAACTTACCTGGCGTGGGGTATCGAAGCTTCAGTACTTGAGCAAGAGACTCGGGCTTGTTGGTAGGTATGAGAGTGTTGTAAAGAAGAAGTTGTTGTTGCATGATACTTAGCTCCGCAACCCCACGACCACGAAACCCGCCATAGCACGAGCAAGAGCTTCGAAGGCATTGAGTGAAGCCCATTCATCGCCAATGATGGTATCAGCCCAATTCCACACGTAGCCGTGAAGCCACAAGTGAGTAAGATGAGACGAGCAGAAGTGATGTTGAGATTGAGTTTTGAACCGGTCAGGTGACGTTCCTTACCAATACGTGCTGTCACGAGCATGCGATCTGTACAGGTCCAATCATCTTCACGAGATACTCACAGGCTCTCGCGCCCTTCACAGCCTAGGCTATAGCCAGCAGGACGGCTTCGACTAGCTCTGGGCCTGTGGAGGCTACGATGTCCGTGAAATCGGGAGCGCTCGATTGTATTGTGCAATCACGTCTATTGCCAGTGAGCCAGAACGGCAGCGCTCAGTTGTCGTGACCCTCCATCTCGAGCCTGGGAATATCGAACGCCCTCGTCTAGATTGGACGATACGCGCCGAACATGGACTCGACGATATCTGCTTGTGTCGATCAGCTCCAGCTTGAGGCGACTATCAAAGCAAGCTCGTGGACGCATGTAACGACGATGGAGTACGGTGTCAGAAGTCGCTCTCTACGCCTGTAGGCGTGGTGACAGTGACTCGTGGAAATTGTGTGATGAGGAAGAGGTGAGGTCGATAAGTGACGTCGGTGTTGGGTAGAGTTTCATCTTTCCCCGGATCTCCCAAAGTGGCAGACTATGGTTGTTGGCGCTTTGCGGGCGAACGAAGCTCGTATGCACACGCCTCGGTCTATTGGAAGTGTGTTATTGTGGTTGAATCTTGTAGTCGCTCGACCTCAGACGGGGAGATGCTGAGTAGCCGACAGTGATCGACGCCCGGCTGGTCTATAGAACGCCAAGAGTATATCTCGAAGCGAGGTCTGGTCACTGGAGCAGGTACATCGAGACTTTCTGGTGTTCTTTATGGAGTAATAGCTGTCCTGTTGTACGACGCCACTATCGATGTACTTGTCGCACGGGGAGGACAGTCGTCATGGCCGATAACGACGAGCTTCGTACACGCCTCGATGCGCTGGACAACGAGCTCGAGGATGGCGACATCACGAGGAAGGGCTATGAGAAGCGGCGGACAATGATCTTGAGCCAGTATCTACCACCTGAGGATGTCGAAAGGTTGAACACTGGACTTCGAGTACACTCGGTGGAGAACAGCAATCATCCGGGCATAGGTGATGCAGCTCCCAATAACTACGGGAACGGAACAAGTCAAGGCGCATATGATGGGCAAGGCTCAGACGCTGGAGCTTACGAGCAGCCGCGAGCGCAGTGGAACGCCATGTCGCCAGCACCTGGGTACGATACTGGGCCGCCGAGCCAGGTGCAGCGATTCCAAGAGCAGCAGCTTGGGATGCAGCCGCAGGTGCGAGCGCGGAGCTCGTACAGCAATCTGTCGAATCGACCCACAACTCCTGGAAGCAGTGCGCGACCCGGAAGTCAGGGGAGCTACTACGGGTCAAGAGAGGGCACGATGGTGGGGTCGGACTACGCTTTCAATCCTGGGGAGAACAAGACGCCGCCGAACGAGGGTGGACAGCAAGGCCCCGGTTGGGAGTCGCCGGGCGATAGCAGTAGGATGAGTACTATGATGGACTCTCAGGGGTACTTTTCCGACTTTACTGGACAGCAGACAGGACATCAAAACAGGCATGAGAGCTATGGTGGACCGCAGAGGTACTCAATGGGCGAGCCGTTTTCTCCGTCAGCTGCAATACCACCTCCGCTGCTCGGGCGGGATACTTTGGCTGGTGCAGCCGCATCACATCAGCTACCTCTTGAGCCGCGGGATGTGCCTTTTGCGGTGTATGACCCTCATAACGGCAATGTGCCCATGTCCAAGTTCGACAACATAGGTGCTGTGCTGCGACATCGCGGCAAGATGCAGGCGCGACAGCCAGCTTATTGGGTCTTAGATCCCAAAGGCAAGGAGACTAGCTCAATCACATGGGACAAGTTACATTCGAGAGCCGAGAAGGTCGCGCAAGTCATAAGAGACAAGTCGAACTTGTATCGCGGCGATCGGGTGGCGCTTGTATATCGAGACACGGAAGTCATTGACTTCGCGATCGCGTTACTAGGCTGCTTCATTGCTGGCGTAGTTGCTGTGCCAATCAACAACGTGGACGACTATCAGAAGCTCAGTCTCTTACTTACCACAACGCAGGCGCATCTGGCATTGACGACGGACAACAACTTGAAAGCGTTCCATCGAGATATTTCGGCTCAACGGCTGAAGTGGCCAACTGGGGTGGAGTGGTGGAAAACGAATGAGTTCGGGTCGTATCATCCGAAGAAGAAGGACGAAAGTGCGCCGCTGCAAGTGCCAGATCTAGCTTACATTGAGTTCTCACGAGCACCGACGGGGGATTTGCGGGGTGTTGTGCTAAGTCACCGCACGATCATGCATCAAATGGCTTGTCTATCAGCAAACATCTCGACCATACCGGCGACGGAAAGCACGGATACCTTCTCGTCTGGTCTGCGGAATGCAGATGGAACGCTCGTCGCACCTCGTCCGACTCGAGGCGAAGTCATCATCTCGTACCTCGACCCACGAGAAGGCTGTGGCTTGATCCTGGGCGTGCTGCTTGGTGTGTACGGTGGTCATACAACAGTCTGGATGGAGAGCAAGACGGTTGATACGCCCGGCATCTACGCACACTTGATCACGAAATACAAAGCGACTATCATGGTCGCGGACTACCCTGGACTGAAGCGTGCAGCATACAACTACCAGCAAGACCCGATGAACACGCGGAACTTCAAGAAGGGCATGGAGCCCAACTTTGCGTCTGTGAAGACTTGTCTCATCGACTCGCTGACTGTGGACACCGAGTTCCACGAGATTTTGGCAGATCGATGGCTGCGGCCGATGCGAAATCCTCGAGCTCGAGAGCTGGTAGCGCCGATGCTCTGCCTACCCGAACACGGCGGCATGATCATCGCTGTGCGTGATTGGCTTGGTGGCGAAGAGCGGATGGGGTGTCAGCTCACGATTGGTGGCGAGCAAAATGATAGCAGTGATGAAGAAGGCAATCCCTCAGGCACTGGCAACGGCTATACGAGTCTGCTCGATGGCGGCAACAGTGAAAAGAAGCGTGGCAAGAAGCGCGCTCGCACAGAGCTGAGTGAAGTCCTGCTCGACAAGGAAAGCTTGAAGACGAACGAAGTCGTGGTCCTAGCCATGGGCGAAGAGGCTAAGAAACGCGCGAGTGAACCCGGCACGATAAGAGCAGGAGCATTCGGCTACCCTTTGCCAGACGCCACTCTCGCCCTTGTAGACCCGGAGACCAATCTACTCTGTCCGCCCTACACTGTCGGCGAGATCTGGGTCGATTCTCCGTCCCTCTCCGGCGGCTTCTGGGCACTGCCAAAACACACTGAGACCATCTTCCACGCGCGACCCTACAGATTCGTAGAAGGCAGTCCCACGCCTGTGCTCGTTGAGCCCGAGTTCCTGCGCACAGGACTACTAGGCTGCATCATAGAAGGTAAGATCTACGTCCTCGGCCTATACGAAGACCGCATCCGTCAACGGGTCGAGTGGGTCGAGCACGGCGTACAAGAGCACGAGCATCGGTACTTCTTCGTCCAGCACTTGGTCGTGAGCATCATGAAGACTGTGCCGAAGATCTACGATTGCTCTGCTTTTGATGCGCATGTTAACGGCGAGTACCTGCCCATCATCTTGATTGAAACGCAGGCTGCGAGTACGGCGCCTACGGCTACGGGCGGGCCTCCAAGACAGCTAGATATACCGTTCCTGGATTCGCTGAGTGAGCGGGTGATGGAGGTCTTGTACCAAGAGCATCATTTGAGGGTTTACTGCGTAATGATGACTGCGCCGAATACTTTGCCACGAGTAATGAAGAATGGAAGGCGAGATATCGGGAACATGCTATGTCGGAAGGAATTCGACAATGGCGCTTTGCCATGTGTGCACGTCAAGTTCGGCGTCGAGCGCGCTGTGCAGAACTTGCCATTGGGCGATGACCCAGCCGGTGGGATCTGGTCACCACTTGCGAGTCAAGTTCGGCAAGATATGCTAGCGCTGCACGCGGACAAGCAGTATTCTGGCGTGGATCACAGGGAAGTGGTGATTGACGACCGGACGAGCACACCACTAAACCAATTCAGCAACATACATGATCTCATGCAATGGCGGGTATCGCGGCAGTCGGAAGAGCTCTCATACTGTACGATCGATGGCCGCGGCCGTGAAGGCAAGGGTGTGAATTGGAAGAAATTCGATCTCAAGGTCGCTGGAGTGGCGATGTACCTGAGGAACAAAGCAAGGGTGCAGCCGGGCGACCACGTATTGCTGATGTATACACACTCGGAAGACTTCGTGTTCGCTGTACATGCGTGTATATGTCTGGGTGCGATTGCGGTCCCCATGGCACCAATCGATTCGAATCGACTGAGCGAGGATGCACCGGCGCTGCTGCATATGATGGCTGACTTCAAGGTCAAGGCTGTACTCGTCAATGCTGATGTGGACCAGTTGCTGAAGCAGAAGACTGTAAGTCAGCACTTGAAGCAGTCAGCACTGATACTGAAAGTCAGTCTGCCCCCGACATACAACACTACGAAACCTCCAAAGCAGTCCCACGGGTGTCGCGATCTCGGTCTGACAATACGACCAGGCTGGATACAGCCCGGCTATCCTGTCATTATCTGGACCTACTGGACACCTGATCAGCGCCGCATCGCCGTCCAGCTCGGGCACAATACCATTATGGCTTTGTGCAAAGTGCAGAAAGAGACCTGCCAAATGACTTCCACACGCCCCGTTTTAGGCTGCGTCCGCAGCACTATGGGGCTGGGCTTCTTACACACCTGTATGATGGGCGTCTTCCTCGCAGCGCCCACCTACCTCGTCTCGCCAGTAGATTTCGCCGGGAACCCAAACATCCTCTTCCAGACACTGTCCCGGTACAAAGTGAAAGATACATATGCCACAGCGCAGATGCTCGATCACGCCATCGCGCACACGCAAGGCAAGACCAGCAGCATGCAAGAGCTCAAGAACCTGATGATCGCCACCGACCAGCGGCCGCGAATGGACGTGTACTCCAAAGTCCGCCTCGCCTTCGCGCAAGCAGGCCTGGACCGCACGGCTATAAACACTATCTACTCCCATGCTCTGAACCCCATGGTTGCGAGTCGAAGCTATATGTGCATTGAGCCCATAGAACTCTACCTCGACCCTTCAGCGCTGCGGAGAGGCTTGATACTGCCCGTAGACCCCGACTCAGACCCTTTCGCGCTGAAGCTGCAGGACTCCGGCATGGTGCCCGTGAGTACCCAGATCAGCATAGTAAACCCCGAAACCAACACTCTCTGTCTCGTAGGCGAGTACGGCGAGATCTGGGTCCAGTCCGAAGCCAACGCGCACGCTTTCTACGGCAGCAAAGATGCTTTCGACGCCGAGCGCTTTAACGGTCGGACGGTGGACGGAGACCCCGGCGTGAGGTATGTGCGAACTGGCGATCTAGGATTTCTCCATAATGTCAGCAGGCCTATTGGGCCTGCGGGGAATATGGTGGAGATGCAGGTGCTGTTTGTGCTGGGCGGGATCGGCGAGACGTTTGAGGTCAATGGGTTGCAGCATTTCCCTGTAGATGTGGAGGGGAGTGTGGAGAGGTGTCATCGGGCGATTGTGCGAGGAGGCTGGTATGTTGACTCCCTGTCAATGCTAAGTACGCAGCACAAGCTAACAGACCTGCAGCGCCATCTTCCAAGCCGGCACCCTCCTCGTCCTCATCGCAGAGGTCCGCACACGCGCCTTCCTCGCCTCCCTCGTTCCCGTCATTGTCAATAGTGTGCTAAACGAACACCAGCTAGTCCTCGACATCGTCGCCTTCGTAGCGCTCGGAGACTTCCCCCGCTCGCGGCTCGGCGAGAAACAGAGAGGCAAAATCCTCGCTTCGTGGGTAAGTCGAAAAATGCGCACGATAGCGCAATTCAGCATTCGAGATCCAGATGGCACCGCAACACCCATGCCCGAAGATGCTAGGCGTGGCAGCGCAGCAGGGACAATGGGCGCTATAGGTGGTTCGAGTCTGCGGCACGCTGAAAGCTTGGCTGAGGAACCTGGGCTTGAGGATCAGGGCTTACGACTCGATACGCATGATCCGTATGCGCCTTCGTCGTATGATCGTGGTGACGAACTTCGCACACCTACGAATGAGACTCCACGACCATTGCAACTCAACACAACACTCGAATACTCGCCTATCGATAACCCGAGCACACTTAATTCCGACTCTCCTGTCCTTGGTCGATTTCCGCATCACACTGTAGGTGGCGGGAGCGTAGAAGAGAGTCCAGTGGACGATCTGAGTGCTTTTGACTTCCACCCTGGTTTCCAGGCGGCTGGCGGCGCGGGTCAGGAGTCGCCCGTAGAACTGCAGGGTTTGTATGGAGGGGGTGGCGGGGGCGGGTTGAGAGTGGCGAATAGAGCAAATAGTGACGATGACGACGATTGGGGAGCGGATGCTCTTAGGGGGATGAAGTTGGGTGAGGGACGATAGCGAGAGGGTTGGGGCTAGGGAGGTGAATTGTATAGTGACTATGTATGTCATGGACGGAATGCTCGCGTACGCGCGGAGCTCGAAACGCATGATGGTGACGCAAAGGCTCCCGAGTCCGTCTCACTGGCGCATCAGCACTCTCCCCGGATGAGCCACGCTAGTCATCGCCCTACGTTTACCTCAGAACCTATTCCACTCAGCATCGAATACCTTCCACGTATCTTCGCCGACTCTCCAGCCAGTCTCGCTTCCCACATCACTAGCGTACTGAAAGTGGAGTCCACCGAAGATCCTGCTGTTGCCGTTGTCTCTAACAGCCTGCTTGAGACTTGTGATCCGCCTCGTGATCACCCTCCCAATAGCCGTGACATTACTACTATGTTGCACATTAACCTGATCCCCACCATTCCACAGACTCAGCACCGCTCCTGCCGCCCCACCGAAGGTCGCATGCGTGCTCAGATAATCTTGGTGGTTTGGCGTTGGGTTCAGTAGGGGTGTCCAGGTATAGTCAACGAGCTTGGTATGTGAAGCGAGGTAGGTGGAGGCATTGTACCGGAGTGCAGTGATTGGGCGCCAGGAGTTGTAGGCGTACTTCGTGTCCCAGGACGCTATGGCGGCGTTTGCGAGGGCGTAGTTGAGGATCGCGTAGAAGCGGGCGGAGGCTGTGACGTTTGTGGCGAGCGAATTGCCGAGAACACCGTTGGCGAGACGGTTCCAGCCGCTGAGTAAATTGTCAGTCTTGCGAGCAGTTGCTGATCAGGCGAGCCCGGACCTACATGGGGCTGCTCTCTGTCCAGTACCAGGCCGTATCTGTATCGTACACAGATCGATAAGTCGAGTCATTGCGGCCTTGCTGATAGACTTGGATCAAGTACTTTTCGAATTCGGGTGAAGTTGGCGCAGGTGGCGGCGGCGCACGGTAGCGCTTCACATTTCCTAGCCCCGCGAAGAGACGGAGATACTGAGCCTGCGGCGTGTCTGGGATTGTGGGTCCTCCAGGTCGAGCTTGGTAGCGTCCTGGTAAGTTTGGCTGCGGCGTATACGGAACATATCGATTGATGCCGTCGTCACTTCGGGCGGTAGTGACCTTCACGGCAGCAGCTTCACCGATGGCCCGAGCATGAGTGTTGTCCGATGAATTCGCAGAGATGCCGATGGGCGTGAAGACCGCGGCAAAGGCAGCATCGATCGTGGGATACAGTCTGGTGCCATGAAATGTCCAAACAAGCGAGTCGTGGGCTGCGTACGAAACAGCAAGCTGCTGAAAGGCTAGCGAGCCATGGGCGCTATCCAGAGCAGCTTTGTACACGGCACCTTGGACTATGGCGTTGAACCAACCCGACGGTGGAGAAGCGAGGCCGTTGATAATTGTGCCATTGGCGAACAGTGATGCTTGGTCAACCCAGTACTGCACAATATTGTTAGGGTAAGCCGCGTAGGCCAACGCTGCACTGGAGACAGCAAGGAGGTTTGAAAGCTTCATACTCGTGGACCAAACTCTTGCCTGCCTCGTGCTAGGGTTTGGGCTACCCACCATGCTTACGTCGAAGTCTTATACAGAGCCGAAGTCTATTGCGTGACTGCCGACGTGATGCTCGCACACTATGTCACCATGATCGCCAGGCATAGCTGAAATGCAGCAGTGGAGCTCTTTGCATGGCTACGAGTGGCATTCCTCACTGGATCAATGGTGCGGTCAAGATTGTGCATATTGATTGCTGCAGCCAAGCATCGCGTGATGTTGCCAAGGATGGCGAATGTAAGCGACAACACGCATTCACAGTCTTATCATAACGAGGCTGCGGAGCGGAAGCTCGGAAGTGCAGGTCAGAAAGACTGACAGTGCGAGAATTCTGCTCGAGAAGGTCCAAGCGGCCAATGAGGCTGCGCACTCGAGTAGCTCAGCGAACGACCTGACTAGTACTTGAGAGAAACCAACCTCACACCTGCCTCGACTACTCAAGTATACTTCTCCACTGCCTTCTTCACCACATCCTCGAAGATCGCAGCATCAGAATCCTGTTCGATGATCGCACGAGCAACCTCTCCCTTCTCACCGTTAACGAGGTTCGACCCATACCCCGGGAGCAAAAATCCAGCTGCAACGAGCTGAAGTGCGGCCATAATGTCGTGCTCGGCGTCCCACTTCGCCCTAGCTTGCGCGATCACCTGCTCATTATCTACGTGCGTGATAGTGTACTTGACGCCTTGTAAGTTCTCTAATTCGGCAACGATCTCTGCTTGGGATGCTTCGAAGTTTCGGATTGGTACGACTTTATTTGCAGTCTCGGCGGGGTGCTTCAAGATACGGCGGAAGCCGTCGGCGGCTGTGGGAAGCGTTGTGAAGGTCAGCTTGTGGCTGCCTTGGGCCCAGTAGTCGACGGTGTGGTGCGCGATGTTAATGCCTATGAATGCGAGGGATGGATCAAGCGCCCTGCAGCAAGTCAGCCTGAGAGCAACGCTCGGGGGCACCTCTGCTCCCGCGGAAGTCTGGAGGCTTCTTGTGCTTCCTTAGACTGCGCCACTACAGTGAAATTCCGGTCGATTCATCAAGGAAAAAGACCCTGCTCGACCAACCTACGCCGTCTCTCACCGATGTCATTTGAGCGGCTTGGCGTCTCGCGGCGCGACGGATAGTAGCACGAGAAACATCCAAGGTGTTGCGAGAGTGGATGGGGAAAAGTCTTACCAGTCCAACCACATTCCCGTAGGCACTGCAGTCCAGCTGAGTCCGCTGTTCTCTTTCGAGCGCAAATAGTCGATCATCCCACCTTTCATGTCGAAGATGGGGCAAAGCTTGCGAGCTGCTGCATTGGTATTATCGAGTCCCGATTCGCTAGGAAAGAAGCGCTGCACACCCGCCTCGATCGCTGCGTCGATCATGGTCTTCTCCTTAAGCTTACCCGCCGCGCCAATGGCCGAGATTACGACGTCCTGGCCACGGAAAGCGGATACGTAGTCTTCGTGAGAAGCATCCCCGGAAGGTATGGAAACTACAGTCGTGTTTGGCGGGTAGCTTGCATCGCTCCTGCGCGAGAGGACGGACACGGTGAAGTAGGGGTCAGCGGCAAGGGTACGTGCAATGTGGTTGCCAATATTGGTGCCGCCAGCCTACAGGTAACGTCAGCGACTCGAGCGGCGTAGAAGAGGATGGCAACTGGAGGGACTGACTCCTACGATGAGCACCTTGCGAAGTTCGTTACTCGACATGTCGCTCGAGTATTCGAAGATGTGTCGATCGAGCGATGGAGGGCGGAATAATTTTCCGTGGATCAAACAGGTCGAAAGGAAAATGTGTGATTAAACCTACCTCAGCAACGCGGACGCCCTCATATAAGGGCAAGATTGCTTCTTGAGCGTCTTGTACATAGGGCGGTAGCCGCTCACAAATCAGTGATGTCCCGCAGGATGCTTGATCCCATCCGAACTGGATGTGGTATGGGGGATGGGTGCGAGCAGCTCTTAGTCACTCAAGTATATCTTAGTCACCGCAGCATTGTCGAAAGCGTGCTGTCCGTCGAAGCGCCGCAATCGACCCGCAGCATGCTCTCCTTCATGGATGACGACGAAGATCCTGAAGGATTTCGATGTATAAGTCTGCGGCCAAGATGATCAGTGATCCTGACGAATTTGCCAAGCCCATGCTTACACGTAGCGAGTTCGTTTCAGCAAGCAGTCCAGGATCGGCATCGAAACAAGTTGCATTTGACAATCGAACTGTACTGTAATTATCGATGCCGCTGGATCCCTCCCGCAAAGTATGAACACAAAATGCCCTCATTGAGTGCTCTGTGGTGGCTATGGATCGTCGAATCTCGAGCTCTCTTCGTAAGCACAGGACCGGTCCGACGGAGAAACCAGACCACAAGGCGACCGTCATTCGATTAGCAGTTTTCCTTTGGGGCGTTTCAGCCCTTGGGTGTGACGATCGGGAGCCCCGGCTTCGTAGGCTCTGTATTTTGTTAGCTACAGCTCACTCGAATATCACGGTTGACTCACCTTGCCCCATACCCTCGAACGCTTGCTCAACCTCATCATCGTTCGGTAAGTCGGACCCCTGATCATCGTCCGCTCCCGAACCCTTTTGCGAGGGTACCATAGGCGAGACCGCGTCCATGGCAACTTCATGATCCGAAACGGGCAGACTGCGTGTTACAGGCTTTGGCACTCGCTTGAGCACATAGCCTTCCTTCGTGCTCGCAGCCCAATCCATCTTGAAGCGTGGGTCAAGTCCCAGTACTGCGCCTCCACCACCGAGATGGTACTTCGGCACCTTCCACTTCGAGATACCACCGTACTTCACGTTGTCGAGATCACCTTTGGTGTCGATGACGAAGAAGTCTGCTGGTTCATGACTTTGTGGACTTGGGCTGCGGTGGCGAGGCTTTGGTGGGACGTACCGATCGATGGCAGCCTCGCGGTGATCGCGTCGTGAAAACGCTTCTCTGCCCGGCGGCGCTTTCGCAGGACTGCGCGAGCGAGTGCGAGTCACACGATGGTCACCGAGTCTGGGGTGGGAGCGATCTTGTCGAGTGCGCTCGTCTCCGTAGTGGGAAGATCGACTCGTAGGCTTGCAGTGGGTTTGTTTGGCATGAGAGTGGTGCCGCCTTGGTTGATCATCGCGGTGGTGGTCGCCACTTCTTCGCCTGTTGCGAGAGTCATATGGCTCTGGCTCATCGCGCGGGGGCTTTCTGGAAGAGAAGGTTGAGAACTTGGGGGTTTTACTACGGGCTTCATCGCGGTCTGTCATGGTGTTGATGCGCCCGTACTTGGTGGCGTATGTATAATGTGTAGGTGAGAAAGTGTTGGGACGTCATGATGGAGCGCGCGTATATGTATGAGGCTTGGAAAGAGGACTTGGAAGTGAATGCGCATGTCCTCAATCTTGCAGGCATCGGCCTGAAGCTGCCTCAGGCCGCCGGGCGGGAGCTGTTCCGCGCTTTTGTGCATCTCGATAACTTTTTTTGGACGCAGCTTTGAGATGTCCGAGAGTAGCTATGGCTTGGATAGCATATCTCTCGACAGTCGCATAGACGACTCGGCTTTCCCAGCATGGCGACCACACTCCAGCGCCAGCTCGCAGCGATCAGCGCGAAATCGACAAACCAGCTCAACCTCAAGGCCCAGAAACAACGCCATGCGAAATCGCTGATCTTCGAACCGCATGAGGCTGCAAAACAGAGCTTCGATACACTGTACCAGATCTGCGCCGATGGCTTCGACGACCTCTGCCAGCTCGACGCACGCTTCCGTCCCTTCGCCAAGACACTGTTCGCCCCGAGCAGCGTGGAGGAGGAGAGGGAGCACCTGACGCAGGCGGATAACGATCAGCTTAACATTGTGGTGGAGCAATTCCTTGCCCTTGTGTGTGCGAGACTTTTGCTGCGGCCGGCACAGAAGAGTGTGGAGTGGTTGGTCCGAAGATGGAGGGCACACGAGTATAATGCTTCGGCCCTGCTGTATGCGTTTCTACCATATCATACACATGACCTATTCCCGACTGTGCTTTCGATCGTCACGGACCAGCTCTCACCGGAGTGGAGCTTCCTGCGACCATACAAAGCCGCCTTGCAATGCCCTCCGCGACACGCTATAGTAGCTGCGGCCATCAGCACCCCAGCTTTCACGACAGGGTTCAGCAAGTTCATACTTGATGCAGCGAAGAGAGGTCATTACTCGAGTGCAGTCATCGGGTTTTGGGCCAGTCTCATGGCACAGGCGACCAATGGCATGTTGGACAGCTCGCAGTCCGGACGATCAGCTGTGCGCAAGCAGAGGATTGAAGACGTGCTCACCAGGATATTGCCGATTCTGCAAGCAGCACTCTCGGTAGCAGGTGTAGACGAGCTATACCTCGCTTCCTGCACGATCATAAGTCTCATCGCAACCAAAGCGCACCTAGACGATAAAGTGCTGGACGCAATGATGGAGACATTGGCTACGACCTGGACACGTGCGACCTTCGAGGATGGAGTTCCCTGCCTCGCACTGCTTGCCGAAGACAAAGTGGGCATGAGCACGCCCAAGGCTGTAGTATCTGCCTTAGCAAGTAATGACCGCTCTGCCGATGTTCTACGACAAAGTTCAGAGAAGCATCGTGTGAGCCGACTGACGTTGCTTGTGGCTCTAGGCTACCTCAGATCTCCGGGTAAGAGGGCGTCGCCTGCTATCGTTGCCGCAATGTGCAGATACGAGAGCCTCACGCCAGGCGATCGCGCAACGCTTGTACAAGAGCTGCTTGCTCACGAGGCTAGCGGTTCCCAGCCTGGTAGCCTACGCGATGTTCGAAGAGGGCTTTTGCGACAACTGAGCACCGATCGAGCCTGGCTGGACGACATCAAGAGTGCGGCAAGCAAGGCCGGAGTTGATGCTATAGCATTGGGCGTTGAGGTTGATTCGACTGAGGTAGTCCTTTCCATCATGCCCGCACCAGAGGTCGTCCAGCTGCCACTGCTTGATAGTAAGCTTGGCTTCGAGGAAGTCTTCAGCAGCTTGCCTACAAGAGCCGATGCCATAATTTCGTTCTTGGCTCCCGGATACGCCGTTGATGCAATGCCATTTGTCAACGTCCTCGAAGCTGCCCTGGGCGACAAAGCTCACTTGCAACGCCTATACACAATCCCATCTCTGCACAAGACTCACTCTACTACTCGTCCGGAGTATCTGAGCTTCCTGGCCACCTCGTGGTCGACCTCGAAGATCTCTGCGGCACGAGTGGAGGCGTTACAAGAAGCTACCAGGACTCTTGCAGCAGGGGATATTGATACAAATTTTGACTACCAGAACCTGCTGCCGGCAGCTCTTACGGCACTAAGCGATGTTGCGAAGCCTGTCAGAAGGGCCGCTAGTGTTTTGACGCAGCAGCTGTACCAGCAGTACGGCGGGCAGCTGGGCAAGACGCCACAGACCTTGACAGCTCTGTGGTGGAAGACTGCCTTACCGGCAAGCGACGCTTCAACCTTCGCACTCAAGCAACAAGATGTGTGGAAGTTCCTTTCTGTTGCCGTGGTCCCGCTACTGGGAGAGTCTGTGCTTGATCCTGCTTTCATCAGTCGGAGTTTGACGGAGCAGCTGAACGGTTCGACTCTCAAGATCTCACTGCGCACTGATCTGTGCACCTTCCTCACGGCACATGCTTTCGCGACTGGCAACGCATCTATCCAGACGTTCTCACAGCATATACTGGCTCGTACAGGCAAAGCGGCAGGTCACGCACGCACTAAGGTCGCGGTCGTGCATCTCAAGGCGATCGCGACCAGGAAAGCAAGCCCGAGTGATGTCGCGCTTTACAACAATCTCTTGCCTATGCTCAGTCACCGCACTTCAGAAGAGACTGATGTGCTACAGCAATTGCTCGTCAGCGGCGCCCAAACCCTAGCAGTTCCAGCGATCACGCACCTCAAGACGCTCTTCAATGCCATGAAGCCACAAGCTCAGTTGTCGCTCGCCAATACATTGCTAGACCTCAGCGTCAACGGAGATCCTGTCTTGTCCAGCAGAGAAACGTCAAAGCTTGCGCTCGAGACTCTGCGGGACGTGAGAATGGAAGGCGACGTTCTTACACACATGCTGGACAAGCTTCCAACTGCAGCAAGTCTCACAGAGTCTGAACGCCCATCAAAGAAGCGCAGAACTAGCAAGACGCTGTCGGAAATTGTGACTCCAGTAGATCCGGTGATTCTCGCTGATGCTCTGCGGCGTGTGACCACTGTATTGGAGCTCATCGAATCAACCACAGCGGTCAAGAACGCCAAGCTCTACCCACAACTGCTTCAAGGTCTCTTCCACCAGCTCAGCGAGATGCACAGGTGGCGAGCAGTCGCCGACTCTGATCTCGTCTACGTTCAGACTTTGCTCCTCGGCAATTTACTCGCAGTCATCAGTTCGTTCGATGCCAAGTCAGCAGCGGAGATCAATCGCTCGACGATCCGGGCAGACCTGATTGTCGAAGCACTCAGGGTCACTAACAGTCCACAGGTGCACAACACGGCGCTGTTGTTGATCAGCAAGCTCGCCACGATCGTACCAGATTCGGTTCTGCACAGCGTGATGCCACTCTTCACGTTCATGAGCTCGAACACGCTACGCCAGGCGGATCAATACTCGTCGCATGTTATCAGCATGACGGTCGAGAGCATTGTTCCGCCGCTCGCCACATCGCTACGCAAGAAAGGACAGAACCTGGTTGCAGGCGCTGCGGAGCTGCTGTTGAGCTTCACTGCAGCCTTCGAGCATATGCCCCTGCACCGCCGGCTCAGCACGTTCAAAATGTTGATCGAGACGCTCGGATCGAACGAAGTGCTTTCGGCTGTTGTTGCCATGCTGACCGAGCGCTACTCGGGCGACAGTACCTTGAGTGCGTTTATTCGCCAGCTGTCTAACAGCTTTCCAGTCCGCACACAGCTGCTGGCCATCGACCAGTACATGGAGCTGGTACTCGACGCCTCTGAACCAAAGCCCGCACTCGCTGGCGTCGTACTGGGCTACAACGAGAAGAACCCAGAGGAAAAAGCCGAGAGCATTGCGACATTGCTAAACGGACTACAGCCGATGCTGAGCAACACCACGCTGCAAAAGAAACTCAGTGTCGAACTGCAGAAAGGCGGCGGGCCGGCACAAGCCCTGAGAACCACGTACGGTCAGATCTTGGAACGTTTGGCAGCTCTGCCTCGCACTCCCATCACCAAAGGCTCAGTCGACCTCAGCACCTCTGCCATCAAGCAAATTACTACTGGTCTCCTCGGCGCCTTACTAGGTCTCATGCCCACCGAAGACTTCATTACATCCTCCGCCGCTCTAATGCAAATCGGATCAGAGCAGACCCGCTGCCAGGTCTTCGCTTTACTTACCATCCGCGTCCAAAGCGCACGTCAAGGCGACTCTGCACTGCGCCGCGTCTTCATCGAAGCGTTGCCGAATTGCACCGCTTTCCTCATACCATCGCAGCCCGTCAGCGTCAGGCATGCTGCACTCGAGTGTCTCGATGGGATCGTGGAGAAGTACGGCAAGGTCGAGCGCGATGCCTGTGCGGCTGTTGTCGATGCTGTGGTTGGCAAGGCTGCGCTGCAGAGTGAGGATGATTCGCTGCGGACGAGAAGCTTACTGACGCTGGCTACGATGGTCGAGAGCATCGGTGAAGCGATGATCGGGGCAGTGCCGCAGATCCTGGACCTTGCGTTGGCGTATCTTAAGAAACATCGTTCCGCGCATCAGAGCAAAATGTTGGCAACGGCGGACGGACTTTATGTTGCTACGAGGGATGCGGTCTTCAGCTTCATCAATGCGCTGCTTGCTCATATGCCATTTGTACTGACGGGCGCCGTTATTTCTGCCGCATTCCTGAGTAGTGCTGAGGACGTGGCACTCTGTGCCTCCGACGATCTGCCGCGGACATTGACACAATTTGCGACGCTGTCAGCTCGAAAGCTTGATCTACCAGTCTTACTGCGCTCTTTGTCGAGCGTGATGGATACTGTAGCCAGCTCGACGGTCGACGACGCCTCAGCTTACGTCGCAGGCATCTTCCAGCAAGCAAACGCTTTCCATGCCGAGGCCAATGTTAGCAAGAATGCACAGGCAATCTTCGCTATACTACTTCAAGTATTCGACACAACACGGCTGGCGGACGTTGCAGGCACTGAAGCCAACTGGGATCCCACTGCATCCGACCTTGCAGCCTCGATAGCCATGGACATCACACTCAAGCTAAACGACACGACATTTCGGCCGTTCTTCAGCCAGCTCATGGCATGGGTCACCGATGAATTGCCTCAAGCCGACACCGTAGGCCGTCAACATCGCGGTGTCGCAGCTATGAGTTTCGCGGCCAGGTTGTTCGAGCAGCTAGGCAGTATCGTGACGAGCTACGGCGACTACATCGTCGAGCACGCCGTCAGCGTCATGCAGTCTGCTGGCCAGGCTAGTGCTGAAAAAGGAGAAGGAGCGCAGGCACTACTGGCTATCACGCTCGAAGCCCTCGAAGCGAATTTCCGCCACGACCAAGACGATTTCTACTCTGCGCCTCACCGCTTCGACGCCATTCGCGTTCCTCTGATCTCCCTTCTCACCTCTTCCACGCCCATACCCGGAAATCTGATCCCGACAATTGTCTCCCTCGCCTCTGCAGTCGCTTCTAGCAACGCCCACCTCAAGACTCTCAACTCCGCTCTTCTCTTGCTCTTCCGCCGCACAGACGCCGAAGTGCGCCTGAGAGCTGTGCAGGTCGAGCGGGCGGTTACAGAGAAATTGACATTTGATTGGTTGAACCTACTTCCTGAGATGTTGCCGGCTATCAGTGAGGCGTTGGAGGATGATGATGAACGGGTTGAACGGGAGGTCGGGAGGTGGGTGGAGGAGATTGAGGGGGTTACTGGGGAGGGGTTGGAGGGAATGTTGGCTTGATGGATTGAAGAGACGGAGCATGACGATGTATATGGACAAATTGTACGATAGCACTGTACAGAGAGTCATCAACCACTCAGTGTCGCGAGTCGTGCTGTCGAGCCAAGGCGAAGAGGCGTGTGTCGAGATTTGAGGCATTTACGTGCTTTGGGTGAGGCATTTTGCATTCCTCTTACCACATCGCCAGGTGCCCTGACCACAGCGACTCTACATCTCCGACTCGCGCAATACGTAAACCTATACATTGAGTGGCTCCCTCCAATACAAAAGACCGTGATGTCGGTATCATTTGGACTACAAAGGAAGACGTGATTGGAGCGACGACATGAATATGTGATGCCTAAGTCTCTTGTGATGCATCTATCCTCCAAAGCAGCTCTCGACGCATGATAATCGCAGCCCTTGGCATATCTATATCCGCCGCATCACGCATCGCTGCTGATTCTATCACTCCCCGACGATGGCCGCCCCGGCCCCTTCGCCTCAGCCTTCCGGCACTCCCACAGTCATGATTCCGCTTCTCGTTATCTTCGGCCTTCTCGCTTTAGTCCTCGTGGCGTACTACCTCGACCGGCAGCGCTCGCGGCGCGCAGCGGAAGCTCGAGCACAGCAGCCGAAGTCTATCCAGGCAAGGCAACAAACGGAAGAGATATTGGAGGGAATGCCGACATTTCGGTGGACCGTGGAGAGCGCTAAAAGTACCGAGACCGCTTGCAGGAGCAGTGAAGAGAAAGCTAACGCACAGGCCAGATATCGCAGCCGACCAGGATGCTCCATCGAAGCCGACGCCAGCTCTGCTTGCCAACTTGGGTCAGAGTGTGACGAGCACCCTCAAGCGATATGTTGCGCACTCAGAGCCTGACAGGTACAAGCCAACGACAATCTGGTGTCCGATCTGCACGGAGGTGATTGTGCTCAACTCGCTTGTGAGGCGGCTGCCGTGCAAGCACATCTACCATCATGGCTGCATTGAGCGCTGGTTGAGGCGGCAGATGAGCTGTCCACTTTGGTGAGCCCAACGTTGGCTGTCATAAAGTGAATAACGGCGATTGCTGACTTGGAAGCATAGCCGTGCGGCCGTGAAGATAACGAAAGGTGGAGTGAGCCCTGTATAGTATACTCACTGCCATGCTGTCCAGGAGATAGCGCCTGGGTAGATCCATGTCTGCACAGCTTCGAAATTGATGGGCACCGACTTCGGATCTTGGATGGCTCTGAGTAAGCGACGGCAATGTCGAAGCTGAGCCCACTGTGGTAGCAGCTCACTCAGCTTCCCACCTTTTGTCACGCCGCTGGCTTGCGCATAGCGGACATCACCGGGCTGTCCAAGATGGATAGCGCGGATCTCGCTCTGCAGCTCTGCAGCTCTGCGTGGACCGATACCAGCCATCGCATGCAGAGCTTTGGGCAATTGACCTCGAAGGTAGAGTCTCGGTAGAACTCCATAGCAATTGTCTCTCTGCTAAAATGATCCACCTGCAGGATAGAAGGTAACCGGTAAGCTGGCTCGATCTGCACGGCAACGGTAGTGTCTAGCGTAGAAACATATGCTTTGATCATATCGACAAGCTCTCGAGGTAGTCTTTCGTTCATTACAACACCGAGGGTCTGTGCGTGTTCTGCCATTGTGTGTTTGAACGGACTGCCTGAATGCTGATGTGAGGTTCCTTTGAAGAAGAATCGAGCATTTCTATCGGAAGGGCTGTCATGCTATTGCATTTGACTTCGCCGAGCAACGGGTCAGTGTATTGGGCAGTGCGCAAGTGGCCAGCACAGAAGCCAGTGATTGACATTGTCCAACATTCGAAAGTCACCCTACCCAGTCGTACCTCTGCACATGTAGAGTATGGACCACGTGGCGCAGGAAGATACCTATACGCAAACTGCGCGTGTATGAAGTCCACTCTCAGTAGAAACCTGAATGACTCGAAGTCCTCGCTCGGGTGCTATCCCATCGCGTGATGATCTTCCCGGGAGTGATGCTCGAGTAGATCACGGCCGTGCAGTCTCCTCTATAGCTTTTGACCAAGGAGGCCTGGGCTCCACCAAACAGTTGGTAGATCGAATCACTCATCAGGCGGTTGCTCCTCCCACTGTACAGCCCCCTCCGGAATCTTCACAACAGCACTCTTCGTCCACATATGCCACGCTCCCTCGTACTTCAATCCCTTGATAACCCCTCCCTTGAAACACACCGTCTCATCAATCCTCCCGTCCGGATACCGATCGATGCCCATAATCCTACACCCACATCGCTCGCAAAAGTAGCAATCAATCACAACCCCGTCTTTACTCGGCCGCGTCCAGACCTTGAGACGACTACGGAGGTCTTCAGATAGTGGGAGGAAGCCTGCGGAGGGGAAGATGGCGCTGGTGCCGAATGCTGAGGCGGATTGGACGCGGCATTCGGTACAGTGGCAGTGATAGACTGTTATGGGAGTTGCGGTGGGCGTCTGAAAGGCGATGTGACCGCATTGACACTTGACGTCCATGGCTGCGCTACGGGTGGAGAGATGATGTGGAGGTTTGGTCATATGTTATAGCGCTCAAGTGTATGCGTTAGTAAGCATGCCCAGGCTATGTGGGCATGCTTGTACAGCTAGGTAGACTCCCCTTACCGCGTCACAGGTCGTCTTTTGCCCGTCATGTTACTGCCTCGGCTGTCCCAGGGTTCTAACAATGGAGTACTCCACTCCCATAGCATAAAAGTAGTAATACCTCGCTCTCCCCTAGGCTGCGCCAACAGCACTCACATCCCCCTCCCCGGACTCTCCGGCCTACCCACTACATACTCCTCCACCTCGCCCTCCTCAATCTCCGCCTCTTCTTTCATCTCCATGTCATACCTCCCATACACATGCATCCCTCGTTCGCTCCCCAACCCATCCGGCACCCGACTCCCCATTCCCCAAGCCCTCGCCCGTCGTGCCAAGTACTCAGTCTCCGCAACAGATCTGGCGCTCACACCCCCTCCCGCAAACCACACCACACTTCCACCACGCTCTCTCTGCCCAGCAGCTCCATATCCGAAGTCCACAGGCAGTACCCCGCGTGCATTCCCAGAAGATCCACCCAATACTCTAGGAGAATCTGTCAATGAAGCGGTACTCGGATAGCCGTGCCAAACATCCCTGCGGATCTCCTGCGCGAAATTGTGGATGATTTCATCGCGCTGCTGCGCTCCCATCTCCGCGACAGCGCCCGGAGGCAGCGTATGTACCCAATCACTCTCACGCGCACAATCGGTCCCATAGGAAAGCGGCCGTGGAGGAGGGTGTACCCCTTGCCCTCGGCGGCATTGATCGCTTATGGACATGCGGATAGTCGGTCTTGAGGGTAGATCAGAGTTCGCTAGAAGGGTATCAGGCGTCGGGAGAGCGGAGTCGATGGCACGATTATTAGTCGGCGAGGGAGGCGTTTGGGTAGGTGAAGAAGCAGCTTTGTGCGCGCGAGGCACCTCGCCCGAGGACACAGCGCGAGGACGAGGGAGAGAGAAAGCGCCTGTGACACCTTCTTGTCCATTAGCTTGATTGCACCTCAGAGATATCCAACACGGTCCATCAATGCTTTTCTAGTGCGTGGTCTCTCTTGTACATAGATAGGGATAAAGGGTAGACTGAAGTCAACACCTTCGGTGAGACGGGGCGAGGTGGCGCAAAAGGGAGGGCACCAGAGGGAAGGAGAGGAGAGGATGGGGATATAGTGCATTAAAGTGTCTATGCTGGTGCAGGGTGGTGCAGTGCTGTCTAATGCTGGTCAAGGCAGCGCTTTTGCTCTGCTTGACGGGTGATGTGTAGTGGCTAGTGGTGGTGTCTCGAGCCGACACCGTTTCACTCGCTGGAGGTTATCGTGTGGGCGATGGATTAATGCCCAGGTTCTCGGATGAAGTCCGATCGAGTCCAAGTTTGATGCGTGAACCAGTGTGTCATCCTGGCCGTGGATCGCTGATCCAGTGAAGCGCGAATGCCGATGCTCAGTAACGATGTCGTGGTGTATGAGGTGGCGGGTGGGTGTGGGTGTTCGGATGAGCGGTCCGCGTGACTTTTCGACTCTTTGCAGACAACCTGGAGGCAGCCAGGCAGGCAGGCAGTCAGGTGAAGTCTTTCAAGCGGTGTCGCTGTATTGTGTTGGGACGTGTGGAAGACGATGTTGTGATCGTCGGCGCCCGGGGTATTCTCGCTTGTCCGCGACCTGCTCTAGGGGCTCATCAATCGTGCTCGGAGCCGATACCGGGCGTGCTCAGTGACCGACCATCGAATCGCGGCGTGTCTCCGGGAGAGCTGCGAAAGCTTCTCAGGTCAAACCAAAGATCCAGACCAAAGCGGAAGGGCAGGGTGGGGGAGGATAGGGTAAAGGTCAAGCAGTCTTCTTCTGCTCATTCCTTCAAGACATCTGCACGCCACCATGATTGGTAGCTTCTCAGAAGTTAGTACAATGCCAAATAACAATATTCGATTCCCACCCAGCACATCACGTAATGGTAATCGGCACATCCGCAACGTTCAGAGCACTAAACTTCAACATACCTGATTGCCGCTTGATCTGCTCCCTAGCCCATCTTGCCGTACTCTGCGTCCGCGGCGAGAACTCCTTGCTCGCGCGTGTCTCCCTCGCCATGAGCGTGAGCCAATCGGCACGGAAGAAGTGCGCGAATTCGCCGGCGGGGAAGGATTCGGAGATGTCACTGGTGGGATTGTTAGCAAATGGCCGACAAGGAGAAATAGTTGGGAAGAGGGAAGGAAGAGCATACCCAACGACGCCCATGCTTGATCGCAAGAGTCCCTCAGTCCTGTTCGGGTCCTGGTAGACCTGCGACAGCAGCTGGAAGATCGCCTCAACATGCGGCTGCAATAATTGCACTTTGTTGCCAGCGCGCATGGCGATGATGATGCCGTCCCAGGCATCCATGATGCCCTCCCTGAGCGAGACGATGTAGTCCAGCATCTCGAAGCTCGTCTCTTCCTGTGCCGAGATCCCAGCAGCTTGTGTCAGAACCTGCGCAACAACACTCAAGTATGCCTCGAAGTCGCCTCCAATAGCCTGCGCCACGTCACCGAAACATTGCAAGATCGCCGGCTTGAACTGGTTCCCCAGTACGGCGCTGCGGAGGTTGTTGAGCAAGCTGTTCATCAGCTGATCGCAGTACGGCTGCACCTTGTGCTCTAGACTGCGGCTGATATCGGAAACAAGTCCAATGGCCACAGAGCACAGCTGCGGCTCGTCCTGGTTGTTGAGAGCGCCAAGCAGGAACGGCGAGAAGGCTTGCATGTACTTCTCGAAGTCTGACTCCATGGCATTTGCCAGGGCGCCAATAGCGCCGAAGACCGTGTCAGGCACTGAGGACTTCGAAGGCAGCGATTGCAGGAGCGAGAGCAAGAGCTGCATTATGCGGTCGGCTTGCGGCGCGATCTCGCTCTCGAGGCGCTGAATGATAGTCAGCACGACAGAGGCGAGGGACGTCTGGATCTCCTCGAGGGTCAGGCGGTCTTCGACAGAAACGACTTGCTGCTGCATCGGGATCGTCTTTTCCAGGCGATCGATGACAACGTCGCTCAGCCCAGCGACGATGTGCACAGAGTCGTTTGCCGAGTTGCTGATGAACGCATTAAGCACCTCGTATGCCGCAGTCCTGAGCTGATTGTCTTGTGTCGACTCAGTGACAGCGAGTATCTGCTGAGCACTCGCTTGCCAGTGCTGAGACAGTGCATTAGTCTGGCAGCCAGGCTCGCCGGCAAAGCGGTCGGCAATGTTCATGAGCGCCCAGCAGCAGCTGCTAGCCATCTTGACATGTGACGAAAGTCCTTCGAAAAGCGCGCTAATCAGTCGTGTGAGCGTCTCCGGGTCGATGGACTCGTACGCTGCCTCGCAGATGCGACCGAGTGTGAAGGCGACCGAGTCCTTGACTTGCACGACGCTGTCGGTCATCATGTCGATGAGCACTGGAAGTGCTTGGCGTACGATAGGGTCCAGTACCTTCTCGTCTGGTCCCTCCATCATCGCGCCGAAGGCAGAGACTGCAGCATCGCGATAATGCCAGTCTGTGCCCTTGAGATGCTTCTCCACAAAGCCAAGGACTGGCGGCACGACCTGGCTGCCCACAGCCTGCGACCAAAGTGTGACAGCCTGGTATGCCGAGCGCGAGACGTTGTACTCGTCATCCGCAGCGTCCTCGTCCTGCTTCGCCATAAGCTCCAGCAGAACCGGCACAACCTCGACAGTCGCCACGCGAGCAAAGTTGAAGTACGGCCTCAGCTCGGTCGATCCCTCATTACTCGCCTGTGCATTGTCGTCTTCAATACTGATCTCCTCTTCGCAGACTGTGCACCAAAACTCGACAGCCAGCTTTGCCACATCCTCCTCCTCGTTCTTCATGCCCTGGATCGTCAAGCCAAACAGCGCCTTCTCCATGTAAAAGCGCATCTTCTCATAGTACAGCCCCATGATCCGATTCAAACACCCGTAAGCGCCCTGCTGAATGCGAATATCATCCGCCTGTGTAGCCTCACAGATAACCTGCATGATATAGTTCCGCTCGCCCTCGTTCTCGAAGTTGGTTCTAACAAATTCGAGCGAGTCACTGAGAGCCATAATCGCAGCGTTCCGGATATCGTTGCTCGTCTCTTCTTTCCTTGCG
Source organism: Cryoendolithus antarcticus (assembly GCA_002077065.1). Lineage (NCBI taxonomy): Eukaryota > Fungi > Ascomycota > Dothideomycetes > Cladosporiales > Cladosporiaceae > Cryoendolithus > Cryoendolithus antarcticus. The sequence goes on along the minus strand of NAJO01000052.1, from coordinate 76,970 downwards.
CCTTGCACGACAGCCGTGAGGATAGCATTGCTGTGCTGCGCCAAGCTGTCTCTGAGATCCTGGTCGTCAGACTCGCAGATATATCCAATAGCCGCCAGACTGCTCTGCTTCTGCGCTGTCGAGCCCTCGCCAACGTTCCGCACAAGCGCATCCATGAGCTCGGGCCATTGCTCGCGTGGAATCTCGATCGCGGCGATGGCGGCTATGAACTGGGCTGCTGAGGTGCCGGCGCGGATGTCTGAGCCCGAGAGGGTGTCGAGCGCATATTTCTTTACTTGAGCTTTGATCTGAGGATCGATTTGTTGGAGCCAGCGGGTTTGGACTTCGCGGAGACGGGTGAAGTCGCGGGCTGAAAAGGAGTTTTTGAGGGCCAGGCCGGCGGCCATGCGGACTTGAGACTGGGCGTCATCTCTGCTGAGCTCGCGGGAGAGTGTGATGAGGTAGCCGGCCTGTACAAAGAGTCATGTGTTAGTGGATTTCGAAGAAGATGGGGAGGGGGTCCACGTACAAAGTCTTGCTCGGCGGCGGCAGACAGCTGTTGCTCGGCGGCAGCACGCGTGGCCGTGTCTGTATAGTCTCGTCAATACTGCTCACTGCCATCCCCTCAGTGATGCAGTCACATACCCGGCGACAGTGTGCCCGCGAGCACCTGATTGACATCCATGCTGGGCCAAAAAAGTTGTGTGCTCCTCGATTCGCAGCTTCGTCTATTAAGTAGAAGAGGATGTCAACACCATGCGCCCAGCTGAGTGTATGTTGCGCAATGAAGGGAGTATCGTGTACTGTTGTCGCCTCTGTATATGGAATACGGCGTTCAGGCAGAGGAAATGTCAACAGTGCCCCACCGCCAGTCGGTCGTGCCTGTGCGTGCGTGCGTGCGGCGGTTTGATGTCGGTGCAGCGCGCTTGGGCCTTGCTGCAGGGTCTGACGTAAACTCAGCCTTAGGGTGAGGGTGTCTGTTGAAAGATGATCCGAACGCACTGTCACACACAGTTGCCAAAGTCTCGATTATCTGCGTAGTACCCGTCTTGTCTTCGGGTATCCATTGCAAGTCGCAAGGTCGTAGTCTCGACTTTCCCCCATCGTCATTGCGAAGTGGCTTGCGGGATCTCCCGTCCATGATATTTAGTCACGTGCTCTCACAACGGTCGTCTACGCTCTGATTGCAAGAGAATAGCGGTTGAAGCACTTGGGACACTATGACAGGTTCGGAGAGTATGTGTACAAAGTTATCCTCCCACCCTATAGCGAGTGTGCTACTACAATCAGAAGACATTACTATACCCAGTCATTCCTCCTTCATCTCCCTCCCACTCCCTCCCATTGCCTTGATGCTACCTCCCATTCTCCACCCCCAACACCCCCGTCCCCTTCCCCTGCAAACTCTCACCAACCCTATCAGCAAAGCCCTTCAACCCCGCACTCGCACTACTCTGACTCCGCTTCCTTACACTCCTCCGCAACGCCTGCTGCGCCAACACCTCCTCGGCAGCCTCCTCGGCCAAAATCTTCCGACCGCCTGCAGTCGATAAAGAGTCGTCGAGGACTTGCTGCCGCCCGCCAGCGGCTTGATACAGCGCCTTGCCGCGTGGGATGGCGGGCTGGGCGACGGAGTGTGTTGTGCGGGCTGTGGAGGAGGCGTTGGAGACGTCGGATGTGTAGGGTGCTGTGTTCTGGCTAACGCTGTCTGAGGGCACAGAGCCAGTGATGGAGTTGCTGTACTCGGTGTCGACTTTCTTCTGCGCTGCCAGACGTGCGCGTTCGTAGCGAGCTGAGACGTCGCCGCCAACCCACTTCGTGCCGAGGAAGGTGTCCCAGAAAGTGAAGAAAGGCTGGCTGAAATTCGTCTTGATGCCCCAGCTTTGGTGGTGCACGTCGTGATAGCCCGCGTTGTTGCTTGTGAGGTGCTGAAGAGGGTCCCATGGGAATGCGTACCCGCAGTGGTCGTCTACGGTCTTGATCGTGCTGATCGTGAAGAACCACATGCTCTGTCGTGTGGTCATGCCGGTCAATGCGTAGCCGAGTGCTGCACCGCAGGTATCCAGCAGGAAGCCCTCGAATGGGTGGTTGTACAGCGCGCCGTACGCGTAGGGGACGTACAATCGGTGGTGCCGTGAGTGCCAGGTCGTGTACATCCACTTGTTCATGTGCATTGCCCGGTGCAGGAAGTACTGCCATGTATCCACGATCAAGATCGCGACGGCGAACTGTACCGCTGGGATGCCCAGATGGTATATCGCCTTTGCGACTTGGATCTCCCAATTTGCGAACGCAGGAGCAACGACTTCTTGTCCATGCTGCAGCACGACCTGCGTGAGTTCCGGGTAAACGCCTCCAGCTAGTGCCCCAGACAGCACGCTGTTTCCACTACTCATGCCCTTCGCGTCCAGACCCACCAGGCTCAGCAGACCCGGAATGCCCCATTGCGCTCTCCTAACCCACTGCGCCCACCACGCCACATCCCACTCCTCCCTCCCACCCATCGCTTCCTTGTCCAGTACAGTCAGCGCAATCCCCACGCCCGTCTGTATCACCTGTTGTATCACCACATCCCTCAGCACCTCCCACCGACTGACATGGTTCCGCTTGAGCACCTCGGCCGGGGTGTGCAGTCGGTATTGCGGGAAGAGGTCAAGTGAATCTATCGCATGAAAGAGCCCGGACATAGCCCAGTATGCTATCACAAGCAGCGCAGGTCCAAGGTAAGCGTCCGATATCCATGGTAGGAGCGGCGGCAGAGGGTAGAGGGTGTATTCTGGTAGAGGCGGAAGCGCGTAGGGCGATGTAAGGTTCGCCATTGTGTCGGCCATGCGGTTGTAGACGTAGAGAAGCAAGTAGGGTGATATTATGGCGCCTAAGAGGCGCTGATATGTAGCTGCACAACCACTCCGCGCGAATCCGAGAGCTCGCTATTGGGGTGCCTTGGTGCACGCGATCAGGAGATTAGATCGGGCTTGCGTCGCTTGCAGAATTCGTGAGGTGGCGGTGTAATGTGATGTATGGCAGTCGCGTTGATCGGAAGGAACGTATTGAGGTCAATTAATGGATATATCGTAACAAGATGGAGTGGGTGAGCGGGTGATAGTCGAGTAGGCAGAGATGATGGGGCTGAGGCTAAGATGATCGATTCATGCACGTCAGGCTCGGCATCATCCTCCGGGTGGCAAATGGAATCCCCATGGAAGTAGGGTCATCGAGGTAGAGGGATCTCGTGCATTATTGTTATTGTAGTAAGGATTTCAAGACAGCGTACGTTTTGCTAGGCAACCGGTTCCATCTGTCTCTTCTTCCTGGCGCTGGTGCTCCCTCCAACCTGGTCTTAGTCCTCGACCATGGCTTCCTCTTCGTGCGCCACCTGCGCTCAGTCCTACTCCTCCCCCCTCGACCCCATCTCCGAGAAACCCCTCTTCCCCGGCCGCGACCTCCTCTGCTGTGGCCGCTCGATCTGTGCCAGATGCCTGAACCAGAACAAACGCTACGAAACCTACTGTCCCTACTGTCAAATTTCCACAGAGCCCTCGGCATTACCCCAAGGACTACGGGATCCGCCAGCTTATTCCTCATCATCATCAAGTGATTGGACTAGGCCTCCACCGGTGGACTCAGCGCAGGGAAGTGATGACGATGGGAAACCGCCTCCGTACTCGGTGAATGGTGTTGGGTTTGCAGGGAGCGAGAAGGCCAGTGGCGAGGTGGCGGAGGACGTGCTGCATTTCGTCACGCCAGACGACACGATGTTGAGTCTCTCGCTAGCTTATGGCGTACCTTTGATGGCTCTCCGAAAGACAAACAACGTCTTTGCCGATCACCTACTACAGGCGCGACGAACGATTCTGGTGCCCGGCGAGTATTACAAAGGCGGTGTATCGCTTTCGCCACAGCCGCTAGAGGATGAGGAGGAACTGCTCAGGAAGAGTAAGGTGCGGAGGTGGATGATGGCTTGCAAAGTCGCAGAGTGAGTCTCCGATTCTGATCCTCCTATTACTTCGCAGCTGATCGACTGACAAGTATTGCTCCTTCGCTCAGATATGACGTCGCCACGCTATACCTTGAGCAAAACGAGTGGGAGCTTGATGAAGCCGTTGAGTCCTATCGAGAAGACGAGCGATGGGAGAAGGAGCACCCGCTCGAAGCTCAGCAAAGGGCCAAGAAGGGCAAGTCGGCGAAGGTGACTGGTATGAGGCGATTTGTGGGCACGACATGAGAACCCTCAGACTGATGAGGGAGACTCCTCGGCGACATGAGCTCGGGTCGTCGAAATTCCTTTGCATACGGCGCTACGACTTGACGGAATCACGATTCATGGCTGCATGGGATCATGGTGTTGCTACGCTTGATTTGATTATGACTGCATCGCACAAGCAGGGCAAGCGGCCTAGCGGGGATCGATTGTGGTGAAGTGCGTGAGCTGGCTGGTAACCGGCGTTCAGCAGGCAAGTTGTACAGTATTACTCTTATCAATTGTATAGTCGTTCCATTTGACTTATCGACAAGATAGGTTCACTTCAGAGTGAGACCGTCAACTTCCTCTTGGAGCTGTCACGTCGCGCCTCTGATTGGCTGTGACGCGGCGACTGTCGTCACCTCTCTGCTGTGCATGTGGTATCAATTGTCGGCATCCTCTTATCATCGAAGGACTGCATCACAGTTACAGTCTAGAGAAGATGTGAATCTTGGCATATCACAGAAGCCGGGATGGCCCAAAAGTCTCTCTGGCGTCGGGCCCAAGACGAACTCGGCCTCACCACCCTGCTCAACTCACATCGAGACGTCCACCTCCTGCTCCTCACACGATGCATCCGGATGTTCGCCTACGGCTCCAGCACTCTCATCCTCGCCATCTACTTCGCCGCACTCGGCCACTCAGATACCAAGATAGGGCTCTTCATGACCCTGACACTCGTCGGAGATGTCGCCATCAGCTTGCTGCTCACTTTGGTGGCCGACAAGCTGGGTAGACGGAAGATCCTTGTTGCCGGCGGACTGCTGATGGCGTTTTCTGGCGTCGTGTTCGCGATGTTCTCGAATTACTGGATCCTACTTGCTGCTGCTGTTGTGGGGGTTATCAGTCCGAGTGGGAATGAGATTGGGCCTTTCAGGGCTGTGGAGGAGAGTACGCTGGCGCATTTGACGGACGCGAAGACCAGGTCGGATGTTTTCGCTTTTTATGTTGTTGTTGGGACGCTGGGTGCAGCAGCAGGATCACTGACCTGTGGTTGGCTTACGCAAGCGCTCATCTCTGCTGGTTGGGCCGAAGTCGGCGCCTACAGAGTCGTCTTCTGGGTCTACGCCATCGCAGGCTTGACCAAAGCTGGCATCACCCTGCTCCTCAGCTCTGCCTGCGAAGCGCCGAAACTAGCAGCCGAGTCCGCCAGACCGAGAGAGGAGCAGCAAGCCTTCCTCCCCACCCAACCCACCACTCCCGCAACCTCACCACCCAAAAAGTCCACCTCACTGCTGGCACAAATCTCCCCCTCCTCTCGTCACATCCTGCTCAAACTCTGCGGCCTCTTCTTCTTCGACTCCCTAGCCAGCGGCATGGTGCCCTCCTCCCTGATAGCCTTCTACATGGAGCGGAAATTCGCGCTTCCCCAGGGAAAGCTAGGTACAGTCATAGCCATAGCGGGGATCATGTCGAGTATAGGCAATATATTCGCCTCCGCGATCGCCAAACGAATTGGTCTCGTGAGGACGATGGTGTTCACGCACTTGCCCTCGGCTATCCTGCTCGCACTGGTCCCTCTCCCGCCCTCCGTGATCGTCACGGTGATCATCCTCATTGCCCGAGCAAGTCTAGCGTCCATGGACCAAGCGCCACGAAGTGCATTTCTGTCAGCTGTGGTGTTGCCGACTGAACGGACGGCGGTGATGGGCATCGTGAATACGGTCAAAACTATGAGTCAGAGCTCTGGGCCCCTTTTGACAGGGAGTCTGGCTCAGAGCGGGAATTTCTGGATCGGTTTCGTAGTGGCTGGGATGTTGAAAGCTGGGTATGATGTGGGGATGTTGACGATGTTCGTCGGCATGAAGCTTGAGGGGGATAAGTCGAAGGGCGGTGGGCTTGAGCAGGAGCAGCACGAGTTGGGAGAGGCTTCTCAAGCACACGAAGCGAGAGTATCTTTTGATGAATTGTCGAGCGATGAGGATATGGATGATCGTCGAAGCCCTGCGGCGAGTCTGAAGCCGCGGCCATGAGGGTTTGTCAATACATGTGAATTAACGTTGATATAGATGCGAACATCTCCCTTTACTGCCAGAGTTGGCTGTGGTCGGAGTCGGCATATCATACCCTACCTCACAGAGCGTATCAGGTAGGAGGATAAAGTAGACTTAGGGTAGGACAACAAACAGACTCGGAGTAAGGTAATAATCATAGTACTCATATGCTACCTGACAGGCAGACATAAAACTGTATATGCTCGTCTCGGACCTAACATGAAATACGCTCCACTACTCGACCACAACATGATCCCTTATCTCTCCGGTGTCGCAGACTTTGCAGACACACAATGATCTCCATCAGCAATCCACTCGACTAATTCATCTCCCCACTGAGCCGACAAGCAGCCTGATCAAGCTTCGCCAACAAAATATCCAACCCACCCGGCGCCATCTCAGTCGCAGCACCACCAAAGTCCACACTCGACCCAGCCAACACCTCAACCGGGCACGGCCCAACAGGTACATCCAACACAGCAAAAGCATTCACACTCCGAAACTGGTTGAAGTTCATAGCCTGAAACCCATTGAGATTTAGCTTGCTGAAGTCATTCTCCGGAATCATCGCCAGACCAACCCTCTCGTTGCCACCCTGCGATGGGCGAGGGTGCTGGGTCTGAGGCGAGAAGGGCTGCTGTTGTTGCTGGGGCTGGGATTGCGGGATCTGCAACTGCGAGGCGTCGAAGTTGAGGAACTCGGGCTTGATGTCTTCGTGTTGAGGCGTAGGCTGGGCGAGAGGCGCTTGCTGTTGTTGCTGCTCAGGCGCAGGTGTAGGTTGTGGAGCTTGCTGCGTTTGAGACTGCATCTGCGGCATGCCGAGGACGGAGGGATCTTTGCTGATGTCGTTGATGAAGGGTGTGAAGGCCGGGTGGCGGAGGAGGGTCTCGATCAGGCCGCGGTAGCGTTCATTCTCTTGCATGAGAGCTGTGTTCTCGGAACGGAGAGTTGAAGCTTCTTGGACTTTGACAGCGACTTCGCCTTCGAGTTGGCCGATGTACTCTGTGATCTTGTTAGTATGCGTAGCTTGGTGACCTCATCACAGTGATGCTTACCCTTCCTCCTCGATCGGAAAGCGCGAGCAGAGACCTTGTTACGTAGCTGCCTGCGCTCTTTGCTCGACAACTTCTTGCCCTCATCAGAAGCGAGGAGACGCTCATCTTCGTCCATCTCCTCCTCATCCTTGCGCATGCGCGAGATGTGTGAATGATTGCCATCAGGCGAGTCGCCATCATCGCCAGACGCGCTGCTATTCTGGCGCATCTGGTTGAGCAAGCGAGAGATGCTCTCCTCGACATGCGGCTCAGTGACGTGAGCAGGACGCTTGCCACTGCTGTTGCTCTGGCTGTTGTTCTGGCTCTGCTGGGATGACGACCCTTGGCTAGAACCAGCAGCGCTGTTGGCGACTTGACGGAACTGCTGGTGCTGAGCCTGCAACTTCTGTTGACGGTGCTGCATAGCGTGGGTCTGCGCAGCCTTCTCCATAGCAGCTTGCTGAGCCTGCTGGGAGTGCATGCCAGGCCACAAGCGACCGACACGGCTAGTCTCCTCCTGTCCGCCAATGCTGTTGGGATCAACAAATGCATCGGCCTGAGCATCGGTAGCAGTGGTCGGGAAGAACATAGGCGGCATAGGGGCCTGGCCAAAGTCCACAGTCATGTCGGTGTCCAAGTCGAATCCAGTGTTGTACCCACTGAATCCATCAAAGGTCATATCAATCCCAGTGTTGTAGCCGCCATCGAACATCTGTGGCTGCATAGGCAGATGTGACATGCTACCAACAGGAATGCCAACCTGCTGCCTATGCTGAGTGTAGTCATGGCTCGGCCCACTGAACTGCTGGCGCTCATCAGACTGTCCATACGGACTCAGCGCATTCCAGTCCTGCATGCCATTGTTACGTGGCGAGCGAGAAGAACCCGCAGTCACAGGCGACTGCTGGGTAGTGCTCTGGTTGAAGTCGAAGAAGTTGTCCATGTTGAAGTCCTCGGTCTTGACGACGGGTCTGGCAGCGGTGGCCATGGCGGCGTGTTGCGTGGCAGACATGTGTGGCGAAGGTTTGTCGAATGCCTTGGGGTGCCTTACGGGCGGGTTTTCGATGCTTTAGGTGTGTTGTTGATGGGTTGCGTGGTTGTCGACCCCTCAGCTGCAGGCCTCGTCTCCGGCTGACGCGGCACCAAGATTCGTTGCTCTCGTCGCTTGTGAGTGCGCAGGTTCCTCCTTCCTCGTGCGGTCAGGACTGATAACGAGTGTCGATGGTGTTGTCGAGAGTCGTGGAAGAGTTGGTCGTGATGGTGGAACGATTGTGAGATGGAGACTGAGAGTGCAGGACTTGGAATGGGCGTTGAGCGACATGCTGAAACGGGTGCACTGCCCCTCGGCCAGTGACAAGCCCGTCACCGTCGATAAACTTGGATCGACCAATCACAGCTTTTTCTCGGCCAAGTCTGGCTCCGTTCACTTCGTATCGCATTTTACCCATCGCTCCTGTCTCCGCATGCTGTTTGCTCGACAGCATCCGCTCTCAAACACCACCCATGCTGTCGTCTTCTATTTGGAAACGCGATGCTACACCCATGACAGCATCCAATTTCCTGTCTTTCGCGATCTCGACTCGCACCTCCCAAGCAACAAGACCTGGGCGAACGCCTTCACTTGCCGTCGTAACCTTCCTCACCCACGCCGCGGACCGACAAGACAAAGTAAAATCTTGGCTAAACTCCGAATTCTGTTGCCTTCGCCAAAGTTGCCAAATCCTCGGGATGTCGGACTCGCTCGTCCACGTGACGATTTCCTCTATGCCAACACATGATAGGCCAGCCCTGCCAACTTACTAACATATTGTCGACTCACCGCCCTGTCACTAGCGCGTTCTTTTCAAACGGCGAAGATGATTTGTCGCGTGGTACGGCTACTTCGGAATTAAGATCATACATTACTGCTGTGGAATCATTGAATTACCACCCCTTCTCCATCTCCGCTCCCGCTGCCCCTACAGCCGCTGCTCCAAGTCCTCCAACAACGCCAAGACACCAAAGCACACCTGGTGCTTCCCACCCAGTTGGTCCCTCTTCTAGTGGTGCAGCGGCAGTGAAACCTCTGTAGTACTCTCCGCTCGCCTCTCCCCCACCAGCTCTTGCGGCACTCACAGCCCGCCCTCTAGACCTTGATCTCGAGCCCGGCCGCCCTTTAGCAGGCGAGGTCCCGAATTTGTGCGAGGAAATACGTGTCTGTCCATCCTGCGTGAGCTTGGAAGCTGTATATCCGCTCTCACCGTCGGAGAAAGTGTACGTGTGCTTGGCCACGCGCCCGCGGTTGCGCATATCAGCCTTCTCGGTAGCGGTGGTAGGCGCTTCCATCGGTCTCGCGAACTGCGTCATGCGGTCTAGCCAGCTTGGTTCTGGCATCGCGCGACCGCTGGGCGTGCGGCGGATGGTGGGCTGAGGTAAAGGTGTAGGCTGGGAGCGCCGACTAGTATCAACGGCTCGGCCGGTGAAGTGTTCTGTTTCGGTGAAATGGTAGGGCCAATCTTGCAGCCAGGGCATGAGAGTACTGCGCAACATGTGTCTAGCCTCGAGCTCGTGCGTGATAGCCCAGGCCGCAAGGACGACGCCGGACAATATCACATCCCAGCATATAGAGTTGATGGCTGCCGGTCTCGCCAAAGCGCCGAAGGTGAGGCCAGCGCCCTGACGTAGCTCTTCGAGATCAGGGGCGGTCTTCCGGCTGAAGCGCCAGTTGCGGTGGCCCGGCAGCCACCAGCGATTGTGGGATGTGTAGTCTATCGTGAAGATGACCGAGAAAGTCGCGTAGAGGTGGAGAGCAAGGGTCGGGACTGTAAGCCAGAAGTAGAGAGTCTTGCGGATCTGCTGGGCGTAGTAGGGCTTGAGGTGGTAGGAGCCGAGACGGGCTGGGTGAAACCACTGCGAGGCAAGTCAGTGGACTGTTGTGGGAGTATATGGACTCGTGACCATCTTACAGCTACAGCAAAGCTGAGGAAGTATGCCGTGTACTCTGCCAGCCTGTGCACGTAGACCGAGCCTTCCCAGCCCACTGCTGCTGGGAGTAAGGCAGTAACGCCAACTAAAGCATAGACTGGGACAAGCAGGACCGCGGGAGTCGGTGTCCAGCGCTCCAGGTTACTGTCACGAACGGGCGAAACCAATAGCAACGCGTAGAGCAGACTTTGTGCACCGGCAAAGCTGAATTGCGAGGCCAGGAATATGAAGATCAAGGGCGTACTCCATGGTAGTGCGCGGAGGCGAGCTGAGCCAGTGTGAGTCTTAGTACAATAGCGGCAGTATGCTGCACTTACTCTGCCAGCCAACGTAAGGTGCCCATGTCACAGCGCCCATGTGCCATTGCTGTACCCACCAGTAGTGCGCAGGATCGCGCCACATCGTGATCCACCCGTTTACTTCTGCCTCCGTGCCAATGGCCGACTCGATGGGGAGTTTCGCCTCTAACCAGCGCGAGAATGGATGGTCCTCCTTCAGCGAGTGGTATGGCGAGGCCGGTGCGAACCCGTTGACATCTACATTCGAGTGCAGCGGTGCGTATACACGGCCAGGTTTGCTAGGAATAGCGTCAATAAAGTTTACCGATGCGTCCCTCGGGGTAGCTTACCTGTCGAGTATCGGCTGCTGCGCCTTGTCACCTCTAGCATTTCTGCCATTGAGATTGACATCTGGCACGCTCGTGAACTTGGCCCCAAGCTTGTTCGCCTTGTCCTGCAAGTCATGCAGCGCAGCGTCGGGGTGCCTCCAGGCTTGCGCAGCTGCCGCCTCCGCGTCGTGAATGATCGCTTCGAACTCATCGGGATGCGCGGCGTATCTCGCAGTGGTGATCGAGATGAAGCACACCGCTGCTAATACCAGGAAGAAGATCAAATTTCGTTTGCGCTTGCGACCACCACGCGCGCTGAACAGGAAGCTGATTTCCCGCGAGTGGCCGACTAGATGAGCGATCAGGCTTCCAATTGCGAGTAGGCTGGCTGCGACCAGGCCAATGCGATATGCTAGGACGAAGTACCCGGGCTTGATTTGCGTCTCTATACTGGCAGTCCATGGGCTGGAGGACGCCATCTTATCTTGAGAGACTCTGTAACACACAGCGAGGTTTCAAGATTTCGGTGAGGGAAAGAGAACAAACACAGGAAGGAGATGTTTACATGGAATGCTACCACCTAGATACCATCCCTTGCTTGGATTCTGACCAGCGCAGAACAGCGAGAGCAGTCTACGGTGAACCCGAGACTCCGAGCCGTGCATTAGGTTTTCGAGTAGTGCTTGGGGCATCTTGCCACGAGGTTCTATGCGAGGTCTTGATGCTGGAGGTGCCGCTAGCCATCTCGAAGAGCTGGCCGCGACTCTCAGCGAGAGCTATGTCCCGGGTGGCGACAATCAGCTCGCATCAAGCGTATATTCGAGCACATGACAATGATGAGATCCGCACAGCGTGCAATTTGTGACAGACATGAAAAAGGCACGAAGACCCACGAGTTCGTGTTGCAATTGCAATTTGGTCGCTCAGCCAATCGAGCCTAGCGCGTCTTGGCACACAGTCGCACGTCGACATTCGATTTATCGCACCGCACGCCAACGTCAGGCTTCGAGATTCGCAGGTGCACCCACAACAACGACTCTTCACCTCCCTAACCCACCGGCGACAGTTCGAGTACCTCATTAGGCTATTCGTCAGTCCAATACCGCAATCATGTCGGCATCAGATGGCGAGGTCGAGGTCGAGGCACCATCGGGATACCAGGTCCTCCCCAAGGACGTCACATCAGAGATCGGCTCGATAAAGCTCTTCAACAAGTGGAGCTACGAGGATGTCGAGATTAGGGATATCTCCTTGACGTGAGTAATCCCGCTGTGAAGGGAGGGGTAGGAGACAGGTCGAGAGCTGCCGGGGGAATATCGTCTCGCACGAAGCGAAGCACAGCGGAAGCAGCACCAGGACAGCGGCTAACAGTATCCTCCACAGCGACTACATCCAAATCCGCCAACCCGTCTACATCTCCCACTCCGCCGGCCGATACGCCATCAAGCGATTCCGAAAGGCGCAATGCCCTATCATCGAGCGCCTTACGAACTCCCTCATGATGAACGGCCGCAACAACGGAAAGAAGCTCATGGCTGTGCGCATCGTCGCACACGCCTTCGAGATCGTACGTCAAGAACGCATGCAGCTAGTCTCAGAGACCCATCACTGACAGAGCACCGCAGGTCCACATCATGACCGACCAGAACCCCATCCAAATCGCCGTCGACGCCATCGTCAACTGCGGACCACGCGAGGACTCCACACGTATTGGCAGCGCGGGTACTGTCCGCCGTCAAGCCGTTGATGTCTCGCCCCTCCGCCGCGTGAACCAGGCCATCGCCCTCCTCACCATCGGCGCCCGCGAGGCCGCCTTCCGCAACATCAAGAGCATTGCCGAGTGCCTGGCAGAGGAGCTCATTAACGCTGCCAAGGGCAGCAGCAACAGCTACGCCATCAAGAAGAAGGATGAGTTGGAGCGTGTAGCCAAGAGCAACCGGTAGAGAGTGTTTATTCAATGGGCTTGTGTTGGCAGGTCTTGCGTGGGTGAACGCTGGCGGGGTCGGGCTTGGTAGGGACACCGGTCTGCTTCGCTGCGTCGCCCAGGATGCTGGTGACTTGAGTGATAGTGGCGTGTGGGTACCGCAGCTAGCTCATACAATCAATGAAGAAACCACAAAGCACATACAAATTACACATGATGTCGTGTCAGGAAAGGTCCGACTGTGGGCTCGCACGCAACAGCTAAGTGCACTGCGTGAGGGACTGGCGTAAGGTCTTGTCACAAACCCGGTCATGAACCCTGATGCTGGGTACAGTATCTCCATTTCATCACTCATGCTCATCTACATACTGCTACTGTCTAAGCGATTAGGGTATCTGTCAAAAGCACATTCGCTCAGAACGCTCAAACATCTCGTCATCTGCAGCAAACACACGAAGGCAAGGATCAACTCATCGAGTTCATTCCCCTACTCCGCACATCTGCGGCTCGAATAGTCTTGCCAAATTGTACACCGGCGAGGTCAGCCTGTGCTGCTCATACAGCCCTATCTCTGTCACCTTCTTGCCTGCTTCCTGCACAAGGCTGGGCGTCGTGGCGCCAGTGGGACGGATACGGGAAGATACATCACCGATGGCGGCATTTGCTGACCTCGAAACGGTCTGGCCGACCTCAGGCATCGAGCCCAGTACGCCATATACGCTGTCCGAGACAGCTGGCATGGTCTCAGGTGTGCCTTCCGATCCCGACGTGGTAGCCAACGCCAAGACAAGCAGTGCCAGACATCCGATGGCCACATTACGCCAGTCTTGCGCTAGGAGGTAGATGTAGTTTCGCAGGAGGATCGAGAGCGGGATATCCTTGGGCCGGTAGATGGGAGGTAGGTCTGAGTGCCTTCTGGTGTCTGTTGACTCCGCTTCACGACCCAGGGCAAGGTCGTTCAACGTCTCGTGTTGCTGGCGCTCGACCTCTTCCGTTTCTGTTTTGACACGCTCGTACGCCAAAAGCATTTGCTCCTCCACAAGCTCTCGTATCCTTGTCTCCTCATCCTCTGCTCTCTCCATCTCCTCAGCAGCTTCCTCTCTCTTCCTCTCCTCAAGCTTTCGCCTTGTCTCGCCATCGATCCGCGGCACGATCTCCACATCAACGCTTTCCATCTCTCGCCACGCTGCACTCCACGCTTCTCTACCCATTAGCCCGTTCGCCGCAAAGATGCGCACAGTCCAGGCTTTGCTGCTAGTCCCGCCCTCATCCACCGCCTCGCCGCATGTGTCGCATGCATCCGTACCATCGAAGTCCGACACGCTGGATCCAAGACCAGAGTCACTCGACAGCGAGTCCATTGAGAGCCGGGCGGGACGGCGGAAATGTCCGCATTTCGTCACCCTCCCCTCGCCCAAGTCCAGTGCCTCCAATAGCCTTTCCACCAGTACCTCAAGATCTCCCTCTGGATGTGGAACCAGTAGTCCACGCTGCAGCATCGTGGCTGAGATCTTGGACTCGAGGCGTTGTAGGTTCTGCCATGTCTTTGCTGGCAACAAGCTCTGGAGCGAGGCGTAGGACCAGGAAAGAGAGACTGGCAGGAGTGTGATGTGCAATAGGATTAGAGGATAGTCGAGGTTGGGTCTGGGAGTCCGCCGCTGAGATCGCGGACTATTTGTCGCGCTTCTGGTGGGCGAACCGGTCCTTAGACGTCGGAGTCGCGGGCGGGTGGGCGTGAGGGGTGTGAAAGGTCGAGAGTAATAGCGAGACTCGTTCGTTGTCGCATGGCTGTGGTTCGACTTCCGGTCTGGTCTGACATCCTCATCTTCGCTCTCGGTCACGAAGCCATCATCCCTTCTTGAGTTCGGCGCATCGAGTCCGTATGCTTTCCTAACGCCTTCCGACAGCGTTATCTTCGGTGAACTGCTCTCCACTCCAGCGACCTGACCTGTGCTGCTTTCTTGATCGTCCATTTGCGCATACTGTGGTATTCACCGTTCCGAACCCGTGCATGAGGAATGCTGAAGTCGCGTGTTTGGACAATTTGTTGGCCCAGCAACGACTTTTTTAGGCGACATCACCTGTGCATGAGGTCGCCCCTTCCCATTCCACGCCGGCATCTCGAGCATCACGACATGGGTCGTGGAACAGAGATTTATGATCATGCCAGTAATAGTCCTGTGTCCTTGTCGCTTACAGATCGATGGGGTGGCATCGATTGTGAGGTAAGTGCCGAAGCTAAGCATGCCTGCTGGTGACGTGGTTCATCAACCTCTGACTGGGTAGTTCGCTACGTCGAAGCGGTTGGTACGTGTACATTATTGAGTCCTTTTCCTTCAATCGTTATACATCTGTAGATGAATTTCTTAACATCCATGACCGTGTCAGCTTAGCAGGTGAATTTGTTTAAAACCGTACGCCCCTTCCCATTCGCCTTCCCTGAAGCCTTCCAGAAGATGACCGAGCTCCACCCCAAGTCCGTGATCATAGTCGGCGGCTCTCTCGCTGGCTTGATGCACGCCTTGACTTTCTTGTCTTCCAAAGATCCGCCATCAGTCAGGATTCTAGAACGATCACCCACGAACCTGCTTCATAATCAAGGCGCTGGTGTTGTTGCGGGTAATGAGACGCAGGAGTTCTTCGAAAAGGTCGTGAGGCCGGGACGAGAGATCGCTATCACGAGCAAACGTCGGCTTTATCTGAATCGCAAGGGCGAGGTGATGGAAGGCAGTGTGGAGAATCGACAGCAGCGGATGACTAGCTGGGATCTGCTGTGAGTTACTATGGCTCTAGATTGGAATGCCCAGCCTGATATCGATCAGATATCATCTTTTACGATGGCGAGTTGATGGACTGCAGAGTGAGTATGTCGCCGGTCTCAAGCCTGACGGCAGACCGAAGGCGCAGTACGAGAACGGCTGTACCATCAAGTCCATTGAGGAAGCTGGCCACAAAGTCAAAGTCACTTGGACGGATCAAGACTCTGGCGAACAGAGTGCGGAAGCGGACATGGTCATTGGCGCAGACGGAGGCTCGTCGACGATGCGGCGTCTACTGAACCCCGACTCTACCCGTTCATACGTAGGCTACGTAGCGTGGCGAGGGACTTTGCCTGAGACAGAGCTCTCTGAATCAGCTGCGAAGGTCTTCAGTGAGCAGTTCGCCTTCTTCCATCAAGCCGGCTGCCAATTACTCGGCTACCTGATCCCAGGTCACGATGGCACTCTGGAGCCCGGCAAAAGACTCTTCAACTGGATCTGGTACCGCAACTACCCCGAAGGTAGCGACGAGCTCGAAGACTTGATGACAGGCACAGATGGCAAGCGACATGCTATCACTTTGCCGATCGGTACCATGAAGCCCTCGGTATGGGAGGAGCAGAAGAAGCTCGCCCCAGAAGTGCTCCCACCGCAGTATGCAGAGGTCGTCAACAAGACCAAGGAAGCTTTTATCCAGGCTGTGACAGACAACATCAGCGAACAGAACAGTTTCCTTGGTGGCAAGCTGGTGTTGGTGGGCGATGCATTGGCTGGCTTCCGACCGCACACTGCTGCTTCCACTGGACAGGCTGCCTTTGATGCGTTGAGGCTTGGTGAGCTGCTGGGTGGCGAGATCAGTCGAAAGCAGTATGATGAGGCTATCCTGGACTTTGCGAAGAAGATGCAGGCACATGGCGTGTATCTAGGGCAACGCTCCCAGTTCGGTGAACATCCGTTCAACGGGTGATCTATAGCAGCCTGAATGTAGAGCCTTCCAATGGACAGCGTTTATCGTGCATGGCTACATAATCATACCAGGTTGCGCCGTTATTCCATCATCATCGTTACGCCGTACTCTCGTGACGACACTATCTTTCCTGTCTCCCAAGATCCGTCGCATCATCCGCTTCACCCAAGCCGCTTCAACGTAGTCCGGCAGCAGAGTCCTGGGAGTCCCCTCCAGATACCATGGCTGCACAATGATCATCTCAGATTCTGCAAGCCTCAGCCAACGGAACCTCACTAGCCCTCCAAGTCTGCCATCCTGGCCTTCCCTCGTGATCGAGTTGTCTGAACGGTACGGGCCCAGGTCCTCTTGCGTGACCTCAACGTATATTGTGAGTTTCCGGAGTCCGGTGAGACGTGAGAGCGTGATGTCGTGTAGCGGTAGGCGCCACGGCTGCCGTGTGGAAGTGCAGCAAAGCACGATGTGGCGGATTTGCTCGCGTTGCCAGGGTTTGAGGCGTGCGAGGAAGTTCTCTAAGTAGACTCTGTCCGCGAAGATGAAGGTCGTTGAGCCTAGTAGAGTAGGAGTGAAGGCGTTGTGGAACGCTTTACAGACGAGGGGAAGGCTGAATATGTAGGATGCCTTGGACTGCATGCATCGTGCGTGTCGACGAGCCCACGGCGCAAGAGGAGGTAACGACTCCAGGGTTCTTTGCTTCGGCGGATCCAGGCAAGTATGGGTACTCGTGTGGTAGCCACGCAGACTGTGCCCTAGCTCGCCGACATGGACGTATTGTTCATCGGTTAGAAGAAGGTCGAAGATCTGGCAACGGAGCTCGGCTGGGAGCTGCAGTAGAGGAACCGATGCGTTGCACACGAGCACTCTGAATGGCAGATGGAAGTGAGCGTGTTGATCTCGAAGGCACGCTTTCCAATCAAACCCGGAGTGCGGTATTGCTGGGTCTACTTACATGTCTCCAGCGTCGTCACAGGTCGCCATTGGGATGCCTGTAGATGCGACGATTTTCCAATGCCAATATTTCGAATCAATTGCTCGACTGCTACTTTCCTTGTCAGAAACTGAAGCGTTGGCACCTACTCGAAAACACCGGCATCTCTCTGCTAGGGCAGGGAATGCCTGGAGTGGAAGCAGGGAATGATGTCGTAGGATGAGCTCTCACTCGCTGTATGGCACCCTGGACTAGCGGGTGCTAGCCTTGGCGTTCCCGAGAACACCATACCCCTTCTCAATCACCAATACCCTTGCCAAATCCAATCAGGCACTTCACATGGACGACCTGGTGAATAGGTCCTGCAACACCATGGATCGCGAGACTTATGCAAGCATTGCCAGCGAATACGTCCACCCGTTGGTCGTTGCCAGATTGGAATCATCGACTGTATATATCAGCGCTCCCTAATGCCGAGCCAACGCTCGCATGGTGGCAGGCTGGCAGCGCTACTTCCCGAGGACCCGTCTATGACCTGGCTATCCTCTGCGCCAGCGATTGAGGACCACGGCAAAGCGCTTAGATAGCCCTAACCAACTCACCGGCTTTCCTCTTTTGAGCTGCCCAATGCCGAGTGGTGGTCGCCAAACTTCACCTCTTGTACTGACTGAAGATGCACCCCACTGCCTCAGGACTGGATCCTCTCCGCGCTGTCACTGGTATCACCTCTGGGTCTTCTCTTGGTTTAGATTTGGGGCAACTCGAGGTATGGTTTGGGCAGACATTCTCCGACTGCGCAGCTCATGATGCTGGACTCGCTTTCGTTGCGAGCAACGAACCACTTGCCACTGCCTACAGCACAACGCGAGACATGTCATCGCTCGACTGCTCGACAAAGACGACCATGATCCAGGAGTCACTGGTCAGCTGAATGAAATCTTGGAAGCGATCAATCTCGAGGCTGCAGATGGTGAAGCATCATGGTCAGAAGTCTTCAGTAACGCGGGAAAGTCGCGCAATTTGCAGAGGGTAAGTGAGATGCGTCCTCACTGTCTAACAGATCGCGAAGCTGAACAACTACGTACAGGTTCTCCTCGGCATGGGCCCATACATGATGAACCAATGGTCCGGCGTCAACGCCCTTTGCTACTACCTCGCCTACATCTTCGAGCGCTACCTCGGGTTCTCCACGCAGATGGCACTCATCCTCGCCTCCGTCGCGTTCACCCAATACGCTATCATGAGCTGGCCGCCGTACTTCTACATGGACAAGCTCGGTCGCCGCTGGTCCGTAATTTTTTCCTCGGCAGGTTGCGCGATTTGTATGGCCGTCATCGCCGCCTGCCTGCTTGCCAAGAACTCCACCGGGGCGGCGGGGGCGGTAGCATTCAGCTTTCTATTTTTGGATTGCTTCACTCTGGGCATACTTCCGGCAAGGCCACATCTGTACCACGTACGCGTTGGACACGTGCTGACACCGCAATAGGTCAGTTGGTCGTATTCGGCAGAGATCCAGCCATTGCGAGTGCGAAACAAGGCGACTGCAGTGGGTGTCTTCAGCCACTGGATCTCCAATTGTAAGTTCTCGAACTGGATGGGAAAACCCCGACTAATATCTTCCGAAGTCATCGTCGTAATGATCACGCCCATAGCCATGAACGCCATCGGCGGCAACTACTTCTGGATCTGGGCCATCGTGTGCGCGAGCTTCTGCCCGCTGACGTACTTCTTCGCTATCGAGACGTCGGGCCGCTCGTTGGAGCAGATCGATCAGATGTTCTACAACAAGCCGCGAGTGCTTATGGGGCTGAATCAGGAGAACACGAGGGTTATTCGGACGACTGCTGCGGACGAGGAAAATAGGTTCAAGGCGTTTGCGGTGATGGGAGAGAAGGGGAGGGGTTGAGTAGGTGGAGGAGAAGAGTCTGTGAGGTGACATGACTCGAGCTGAATGGGAAACCCAGACTTGTTACTGCAAGTGAGCGACAGATGCAATTCCGTGGCACCGGCGCTAAACGGGAACTCATGTTGTTGCGCCGTTGGCAGAGCTCAAAGCGCTGTTACCGAGGTTGGAGAGGGGCGAAAGTCAATTCGCTTTGCTAAACACATGAATCTCGAGCTCATATCTACCTTCAATCAAGGACTTCATTTACAACCTCAAACACAATGTCGCCAAACGTTGCGCTTAACGACTGATCTCTTCTCTACCTCCCTTCCGTCCATCCGATTCTGCGCACACAACCACCATGCCCCTCACGGTCCACCACCTCGGAATCTCCCAGTCCGAACGCATACTCTGGCTCCTCGAAGAACTCGAAATCCCCTACAAGCTAGTAAAACACACCCGCGCCCCAGCCCTCGCGCCAGAATCCCTCAAATCTCTCCCCGGAAACTCCACAGGTAAAGCCCCGTTCTTAGAGGACTCCGATCATGGCATCACGCTCAACGAGTCAGCCGCGATAGCCGAATGGATCATCACGAAACACGGCTCTGGCCGCCTCGCCCTGAAACCAGACGATCCAAACTACGCGGAGTATCTGCGCTGGTTCCACTTCGCGAACGGCACCTTACAGCCCGCGTTCGTGACGAGTATGTTCATGGGCATGGCCGAAGGCTCCCCGGAAGGCATGGCGAAGCAATTCGCGCAGGCGAGGACTGCGGGCGCATTGCAGGTGCTGGATGAGCGGTTGGGGAAAGCGAGGTGGCTTGCTGGCGAGCAGTTTAGCGCCGCGGACGTAATGACGCTTTATGTTGTCACGACGCAGCGGTGGTTTGGGCCGGTGAGTTTGCAGGGGTATGGGAATGTGTTGAGGTGGGTTGGGGAGTGTAGTGAGAGGCCGGCGTATAAGCGGGCGGTGAGTAGCGGTTCCAGAGGCATCGTTTAGGGTGTTTGCTAACGTTGCTGTCAGATGGAGAAGGGCGATCCGGAGATGAAGTTGCTGCTTGGTGCTGAGCCGCCGAAGCAGAGCTTGCTTGAGATTGATGGCGTGAACTCGGATATCTGGAAGAAGTAGAATCGCCACTGAGCCGTCAATCCGCCAATCAGGCGCACGCTAGCCTTTGCTTCGGTGCTCGTGCCTCTCATACTTGTTAGCCATGCGCGTTGGCATCCATACAGTGTCCCATGTGCACTGTCAGTGCGTATGTTTGCTGCTGTATCGGCGTGGTACAAGACCCATGTTCGTGCGCTGTGTCCCGTGGACCTAATCGGGTATCGAGGGTCAAGATGACCGTGACAGTGCAGTTTTAGTCGCTCAGAAGATGTCGCTATCGTCCAAAGGATCATGGTCACTCGCTTCCTTCTTCGCCCTGTCCCTGTTACCTGCCTTCCCATGGAATGTGTCGTCCAACCCTTCCCCATTGCCAAGCTGGATGAAAGCATCACTTTCCTCAAAGACATCAGCGTGCGAAGCTCCACTCCTCGTCTGCATTCCTCGTTTCTGTCCGAAAGTGTCGTCCAGCTCGACGGTAACGCCATCTGCATCAGCGTCTACCTCTACTTGCTCGGTGTATGACGGCTGGGACGCGGACTTACGGCCCGTGAGAGCTTCGATTAGGGAGTCGTCTTCGTCTGCGTTTGGCTCACCACTACGGGTGGGTGTGTGGCTGACGCCTGCGTCGAAGACCTTCGAGCCGGAGAGGACTGGTCGTTTCATCTGCTTCCGGCCATGTGGGTAGATCAGTCGGAAGGAAGACTTGATCGAGGCGAGGATCGTAGGTTTGTCTGAGACGTCTATCGAGGGGAGGAACGAGAGAATTGGCGTAGCTGGCATCTCGACTGGCATCGCTATGGGAGGCTCCGAGCTAGATGGGTCGAAGATGTACGCAATGCTTTCGGCACAGTCTAGCAGCAGGGTATTTGGGATGGAAGGGTACCAGTGCATACGTCGCACGTTACTGTGCTGTATGATGACCGCATGAGCACAGAGCGTGACAACATTCCAGATCCAGACCGTGCTCAGCATACGCTCGTCTCGCGTGGCGAGATACTTTCCATCGCTGCTGAAGCGCGCCTCAGCCACGCCAAGCTCAGATGGTTCGGTGGAGGACTTCATACGCGACAGAGGAGGAGACATGGGCTGTGCAATACGATTGTATGAGCGCACGTTGGTTGCAGACACAACTTCCTGCCAGATGACGGCCTGATCTGTAGCGTCTAATCCAGGCTGCTCGATCGTCGTGCTATGCTCAATAATGGCTCTCGAGGAAAACGTTCGTGTCGTGAGTAATACAATTGAGCCATCGTATCGCGACACGGCCAAAGAGCTAGAGTCTGGTGACCACATCACAGTCTTCACGAGAAGACCCACGAACTCGTCCCTGCTATCAGTGACAGATGGGTATTCTCGAAACCGATGTCCGCTTTGCGTGAAGATCACCACGCTCGGCCGAGCATACCCAGTGTCCAGCACCGCCAGCCAGTTGCCGTCCGGAGACCATGAGAGACTTTGAGCATCGGTGGTGTCCAATGATGTCGAAATTAAAGTCTCTCCAGTCAGGGGCATGTGGAGACTCAGTTGATCCTGCGCAGTCGACTGAAACAACAAAGCAACTGGCGAGGGAGTCTTGCCAGTCTTTGTCCTCAGCGCCCAAGCACGAGTAGCGGTCTGTGTCTTCAGATCTGTGGTGAAATTGAGCGTTCCACCCAAGCTGTAGATCTTGGCCCTACCGAACTCCCAGATGACGAAGACGTTGCTGTCGCTCACGAAGTCGGCTGACTGGAGACGACCAAGACTTCCACTGCCGTTCGAGATGCGCATTCGACTACCCTGATCGTCCAGACTAACCAGCTCGATCAAGTTATGCGAGGTGATCAGGATGCGTGTGCTGTCCGCCGACCATCGGATGGAGGTGATCTCCTTGAATGGTGGACGAATTGTGATGTCGTTGCTTAGCTCGGACGCCTGGACGGCGCGGACTCGAAGCTTACCATCTACGATGCTCGCTATGAGCTCTCCAGATGGTGATGCAGAGACTAGAGAACCGGGGAGGATCTCAGTATCGTCCATATTGTGCAAAGCGAGCGCGAAGACCTGTCAAGGACACCGCAAGTATCCGCCAGACCATATGCTCATCATGATACGAGGAGCATCCTGAGCTTAGAGCGGCCCTTGTATCGTTCTCGAGTGGCAATACGCACTTCAACTCAAAGACGTGCTCAAAGAAACAGCCCTACGAGGGTATGCACATTGTTCACCTAACTGCATTAGCGCGTTGCGGAGACGGGGCGGGACGCGCGCGTGGCATGACGTCGGATTCCCCGGATACCTGCTTGACTTGGAAAGTTCGAGAAGTAGCTTGTAGTGGGGTGAAGGCACGAGAAGTGGGATGGAAGCAGCCTGCGAGTGCTGGTAGTGTCTGGTAAACTCCAGCGTAAATAAGACGGGATGGGCATATGAGAATATGGACTCGGCGACATTGACTTTCTTTCTCACGACATTGACGACTTGAACGCTCGACCGTGCTTGAGAAGACTCTACACACATAGACACTCCGCACTACACACAAGCATACCGCAATCATGGCGGCGGGAATGTCATTCACGGACAAGGCCACTCAAGCGCTGAGTGATGCCCAAGACCTCGCTCAGCAATATGCGCACTCACAGATGCTGCCACTCCACCTGGCAGTAGCCCTCCTCGATCCTCCACCAGACCTTAGCAAAGACCAACAGACCAACAACTCACACGCTTCACATGCACAAAGCTCCTCACCACTGTTCAAACAGGTGATAGAGCGCGCTCATGGAGACCCGCAATTACTGGATCGATCGCTGAAGAAGGCGCTCGTGCGGTTACCGAGTCAGGATCCCCCACCGGAGCATGTCAGTGTGTCGCCGACGTTCTCCAAGGTGTTGCGGTCAGCGAATGACCTTTCGAAGACGCAGAAGGATAGCTACATCGCAGTTGACCATTTGATACAATGCTTGGTGCAAGACCCGGCGATTGCAAGATGTTTGGCAGACGCCAATGTACCCAACGTCAAGCTCATCGATACCGCAGTGCAGCAGATCCGAGGCACGAAGCGGGTTGATAGCAAGACTGCGGATGCCGAGGAGGAACATGAGAATCTCAAGAAGTTCACCATCGATATGACGGCGATGGCGAGGGAAGGCAAGATCGACCCTGTCATCGGCCGCGAGGACGAGATCAGACGGGTAGTGCGGATCCTGTCGAGACGCACGAAGAACAACCCGGTACTGATCGGTGAGCCCGGTGTTGGCAAGACCACAGTTGTTGAAGGTCTTGCCAGCCGGATAGTCAACGCTGATGTGCCGGCATCGCTAGCTCAGTGCAAGCTGCTGAGTCTGGATGTTGGTGCACTGGTGGCCGGCTCCAAGTACCGAGGAGAGTTCGAAGAGCGTATGAAGGGAGTGCTCAAGGAGATCGAAGACAGCTCGGAGATGATCGTGCTGTTCGTTGATGAGATACACTTGCTCATGGGCGCTGGCAGCTCTGGTGAAGGTGGCATGGATGCAGCTAATCTGCTCAAGCCCATGTTGGCACGAGGACAGCTACACTGCATTGGTGCAACCACACTGAACGAGTACCGGAAGTACATCGAGAAGGATCAAGCTTTCGAGCGACGTTTCCAGCAGGTCCTCGTCAAAGAGCCCTCGATCCCTGAGACCATCTCCATCCTGCGCGGCCTGAAGGAAAAGTACGAGGTACACCACGGTGTGACCATCACCGATGCTGCTATTGTCGCCGCAGCCACACTTGCAGCACGCTACCTTACACAGCGACGACTACCCGACTCGGCTGTCGATCTCATCGACGAAGCTGCTGCCGCAGTGCGAGTCGAGCGCGAGTCCCAGCCCGAAGTCCTCGACCAAATGGAGCGTAAATTGCGCCAGCTCGAAATCGAGATCCACGCTCTTGACCGTGAAAAGGACGACGCTTCCAAGACTCGTCTGCGAGACGCAAAGGCTGAGAAAGCGAACGTTGAGGAAGAGCTGAAGCCCATGCGAGAGAAGTACGAGAGTGAGAAGCAAAGATCACATGAGATCCAGGATCAGAAGATCAAGCTCGATCAGCTGAAAGTCAAGTTGCAAGAAGCAGAGCGTACAAGAGACTTGCAGACCGCGTCAGATCTGAAGTACTACGCAATACCCGATGTCGATGCGCGCATCAACGAGATGGAGCGCGAGAAGTTTGCCGCCGAGCAGTCCGGTCGTCGCGGTAGCGTGGGCGAGTCCATTGTCACCGACTCCGTGGGTCCTGACCAGATCAACGAGATCGTCGGCCGCTGGACCGGCATCCCCGTCACGCGACTCAAGACCACTGAGAAAGATAAATTGCTGCAAATGGAGAAGGTTCTTGGCAACTTGGTCGTGGGCCAGAAAGAGGCTGTCACGTCCGTCGCCAACGCTATCCGCTTGCAGCGCTCCGGGCTCAGCAACCCGAACCAACCACCTTCATTCCTCTTCTGCGGTCCTTCTGGCACGGGAAAGACCTTGCTCACGAAAGCTCTAGCGGAGTTCCTCTTCGATGATGAGAAGGCCATGATCCGCCTCGACATGTCAGAATACCAAGAACGGCACTCTCTGTCGCGCATGATCGGCGCACCGCCCGGCTACGTCGGCCACGATGCAGGCGGCCAACTCACAGAAGCCCTGCGCCGAAGACCTTTCAGCATCCTGCTCTTCGACGAAGTCGAGAAAGCCGCCAAAGAAGTGCTCACAGTCCTCCTGCAGCTCATGGATGATGGCCGCATCACCGACGGCCAAGGCAGAGTCATCGACGCGAAGAACTGCATCGTCGTCATGACTTCCAACTTGGGCGCTGAGCACCTGTCGCGGCCAAACGCGCCAGATGGCCGCATTGACCCTACCACACGAGAGCTCATCATGGGCGCGCTGCGGAGCTGGTTCTTGCCTGAATTCCTCAACCGGATAAGCAGTATCGTCATCTTCAACCGGCTTTCCAAGAAAGAAATCCGCCGTATCGTCGACGTGCGCTTAGACGAAATCCAACGCCGACTGAACAACAATGGCCGCGCGGTGAAGATCCAGCTCACGGCTGATGTGAAAGACTACCTCGGTTCCGCTGGCTACTCGCCTGCTTACGGCGCGCGGCCACTCGCACGACTCATTGAGAAAGAGGTACTCAACCGCTTGGCTGTGCTTATCCTCAGGGGAGCTGTACGGGACGGTGAGACTGCGCGCGTGGTGTTGGAAGATGGACACATCGTGGTCATCCCCAATCATGGCGAGAGCGATGATGAGGGTGAGGGGGACGAGGAGATGTGGGATTCTGATGAGGCTGGGGAGGAAGTCCTGGCTAATGGCGATGGAGAGATGGATTTGTATGAGTAGAGGCTCTACTAAATTGGTGAAGGGAGATGGGAGGAATGGGTAGATGGAGGCATATGAGAGGCGATAGGGTTTGCTTGCGTTCTAGCGTGGGGACTGACTGGATGGGAAGATGTAGATACTGACGCCGCTATGTCATTGCAATGAAGTCATGAGGATTACATTTTGACGAGTGCTGCCGACTCACCTTTCACCTCCCGCTTGGTCTTCTGCCCCATCGGCTTTACCCTGATAGTGTGTGCTGCTGTATAGGCAATGATGGTAAGTCTCATGAGTAGGAGGTGACTCAGCAGCGTCCGCCTCCTGCATCGCACTTTGGCGCTCCCGACATGCATCTCGAGCCTCGAAGGGGTTCCTGCATCCAGCCCAGCCAGCCAGCTTTCTTCGCTTCAAGTCCTGGAGATCCCACTTCGATACCAATTGAATGAAGCACAGGCCCGTTTCACTAGCTGCAAATCCCCGTTGGCCAATCTGGAACACGAAGCTTGTTGCGTGGAGGAGGATGTGGCTGGGTCTCGCTTGGTCTCGTTACCGGGCTGCCGTTCTTTGGTGGGCTGGATGTGGAAGGCAAGCCAGGATGGGCGCGGAGTGGACGCCGCGAATTGATGATAAGAGGAGGTATGGCCAGAGTGCATGTTGTGCGAAGTGAGCTGTCGCATGGCTTCCACGCGACGGCTGGCCACTGCTGTGCGACGCAGCACATATCTCTCTAGGAATCCTCTCACCCCACCGCCCAGGACGTGGAGGTAACCTATCGAAACCATACCTCCCCACAGCAGGAGGATCCTTCCAGATCCGGCCGTTTCGTCGCCCGCGTACCTGACAATCTGCCGACGCCACGGGACGCTTTGGTCGCGGGACGCAAATTGCTCCACCTGTTTTGGGAGCCGGGCTAGACTTCTTATGTCAACTTCACGCCAAGCCACAACTGTATCACACAGACTTTGGCAGAGGCGATCGAGGTCTGTTATCTATCAGCTAGCCTGGGTTGTCTGCGGGCGTCCACACACTTCGCACTTGAGTGCTCGGCTCGCGGGCCCTTGCGTAGGCGCGACGGGATGGGCTTGAGGTTGATATGCCATGTGCCTGGCCACAGGGCGAATCGAGACGGTGAACTGGGCTTTGCGCCTCCAGCGACTGTCGATGGCGTTCTGGACTCGAGCGTTGAGGGTTGCGGTAAGTTCTTTGGTAGTATAGGTAGGTGGATCTCCGTTTTCTTCGTCTGCTTGCTGGGTTCAGGTCTCTGTAACGAAGTGCTGTTCGATATTGCAATCAAGACTGCAGCGCAGGGATTGCCACGATGCTGCCATGTAGCTTGCTGCCGGTTGCGCTCACTCTGGCGGCTGTTGTGGAAGGGCGAAGTATCGAGAGTAAGAGACAAGCGACCGCGGTCGTAGCTACGGCGACTGGGTGGACTTCATTGGGATGCTGGAGGTTCGTCGATCGACGCAATACCTCACAGACCTATAACCTGACCACGTTGCAGTGATTCAATCCAATCGCGCACTCTCAGCCTCTTCCAGCACTCTGGCACTGATGTGACAGACGTTCTATGCCAGACTCAATGCGGCCTCGCCGGCTACGCATACGCTGGGACCGAATATGCAGGACAGTGCTTCTGCGGTAGCTATGTCAACTCCGTCTCCGTCCAGAAGCCGGCAGGAGACTGCAACATGGCCTGCACAGGTGATGCGACCCAAGTCTGCGGTGCTGGCAACAGAATCAACCTCTTCTGGAACGGTGTGCCCACCGCGAATCCCGGGGTCGAGGGCTTCGTGTCCCAAGGCTGCTGGACGGACTCAGTCGGTAACCGCTCGCTGACGCACGCTGTACGGCCACTGGGTGGAGCGAAGAACAACACGATCGACAACTGTGTCAATGCTTGTACGGCTGCTGGGTACACTCTAGCTGGAGCCGAGTATAGTGGCGAGTGCTTTTGCGATAATACCTACCACTTCGGCGGACTGGCTAGTGATCAGACGACCTGCAACATGGCATGCAAGGGCAACGTGACGGAATATTGTGGAGGCTCGAACAGACTGAGCTTGTACAGTCTCGGTGGAGTTGCGCCGGTGCAGTATGCGGCGCCTTTGCCTCCTGCGCCAACTATGACTTCGTCCAGCAGCGCCATTGACTCCACGACATCGACTTCGAGCTCGTCGACTACATCCAGCAGCTCAAGCACGACCACCTCGTCGACCAGCAGCTCGGTCACCGATGCGCCAACGCCGTCTACAAGCTCTGATAGCGCACCAACGCCAACAGACTCGCCGACTACCAGCTCAACTACCTCCACCACGTCTGCGACATCAACGACCTCAACAACCTCGACCACTTCCACAACGTCCACCTCCTCGACCACTTCCACGACATCCACATCCACATCCACCTCCACAGACCCGGGCACCACCTCCTCCACCTCCACAAGCACATCCACTACCTCCACGGTAACCCCTACCCCAATCTCTACCCCCCTCCCCTCCTGGACCTACCGCGGCTGCTACATAGACAACAACGACGACGCCGGCCGACTACTCCCGCTCCAACAACCCGACTCCACAACCCTCACAATCGAGTCCTGCATCAACGCCTGCTCGGCCGCAGGCTATGCGATCGCAGGCGTCGAATTCGGCGATGAGTGTTGGTGCGGGAATGCGCTTGCGGATGGGGCGACGAAGGCGAGTGTGGGGATCGCGAGGAGCAAGTGTCATAGTCCTTGTACTGGGGATGGAGGGGAGAGCTGTGGCGGGCCTTGGTTTTTGGAGGTTTATGGGTTTGATGCTGGTGCGTAGTTGTAGTTTGGGTGTCGGGGGAAGGAGGGATCGGGAGGCGCTGTCGGGCGGGTGGTATGCTGTTGGAGCACGAACATGACTTTGCTGTTTTGTTGTAGATACTGGCTATCTCTGCTATGCTAATGGATTGTATATTGTACCTTGCATCGTTCGAGAGCTGCATGCTGTTATTCTAGAGTGAATGTGGTCTTGGCACATATGCAGCATACTTGGGCGTTGCTCCAAGTTCCCCCCATGGCCACCTCTGCTCCCTCATAGTCATGTCATAAGATTCTGGACGATCGCTTTTTGGAGCACTTCAATATCTCAGCGGACGTGTCCAGTACAGCGAAGGCTGCTGTAGCGCTGTGGAGGTGAACGCCGCTGGGTGTTTTAGTGGACGTGAAAAGGTGCCTCTAGGTCGTTCCTTCCTCGTTCACGCTCCTTCTGTTGACGTGAACAAGATCATAAAGTGGGTACTTCAGGCGCTGCGGTCCGTTTGTATCTCGTAGATCAGTCCAATTTCCCTCGTCCACTTCTTACACTGCACCACCGACTTTTCTCAGCATCGGTATACATACCTTTCCCTCGACCGCACACTTACACATCGCTTCGCGCCTTGCATCTGCACATCCTCCAGACAACTCCGCTTCGCGCTCGTCCATACTTGCGCCTTCACCACGGACTCTGCTAATTGCGAGCAAAAACGTGAAAGGCATACCCTTTATACAATCCTGTCCTCGAAGTCTTCTCGGTCTTGTATGTTCCCACAAATCTTTGTGATAACAAGGTGAATGCAGAAGCTGACAAAGGAGCGTAGTATAAATACCTTACCTCATTCTCTGCAATGGCACCTCCTCAGACCAAAAAGCAGAAGTTGTCAACTCTTGCTGACGACGAGCGCTCGACATCTGCATCAGAGCAGATGACAGCCACGCGGCGCTTCATCGATCTTGTGCGCACATTCGCACCTGATCTTCCAGAGAGCTCGCCTCTCTTCACTCACTTGGCTGAGCAATCTCTCGCTTCGGCCCTCTCGACTGAGCCATCGTCAACTGCAGGCCTTGCAAGCGATGATGTCGTCAACACGCAGGCAGCCTCGATCACGGCTGGCCATGCGCAACCTCTCATCCGCCCTGATCAGGCAACTCGCGATGCCATCGCGCAAATCGCCAGGAGTAATGGCGCGATTGTGAACCCGGAGCAGCCCGTTCCTGGACCTGGGCGCTACAGATGGCTCATGACGTACGATCGAGAGATGGCTCGTCGTATGGGTGTCACTGACCCATCCGTGATCACTTCGATGCGCGCTCGTGGTGATCCCGTCTTCACCTCTGCACATGGGCCAGGCGCTGATCCCCCTGTCGTATGGTACTCGGATCGTACCTACCTCAATCCGACACGGCAGCCCAGTGAGCCTGGTCACTGGGAGTTTCAGACTCCGGATGCGCAAGAGTGGGCGGCGACTCAGGTCGGTGGGAGTGAAGAGCACGGCATGCCTGCTCGACCCTCTGCTTCAGACATCTGGAACCTGAGGCAGCGTCTGCTCACTCGCGGTGCATTCAACATCACGCATGACATGGCGCTAGTCTTCGTGCCTGACGAGCAGCCAGATGACCGGAGCCTGACTGACGGTGAGGTTGAGGTGGACCTCGGTGAGGATGATAGGGTCTTCCGCTATGATCCAACCAACGGTGATGGGCCCGGTGGTGAGAACGACCAGACTGGCAACCCTGATAACTTCTACCACGACTTTATCCGGTTCGAGGATGGCACGACCATCGTCTGCGATCGTATCACGGCGAAGAAAGGTGATCCGCAGCCACATCTGTTCCGGGCATATGGCGAGAATGGATGGTCCACTTATCGTCGATCTGCTGACTTCGACTGGAACAATGCCGCCAGTATCAAGTCGTTGAAGGGTTGGCGCGATCAACGCCTTCGTCGTTACTTCGGCCTGAAGCGCACTGAGGATCGCCCGGACTATTCCGGTCGCGACCTCAAGTGGCTGGGTAAGCAGTACGAGGAGGCACGCGACGCCGGTCACCCGTCTTCTCCGGTCGGTGATTGGGACAAGCTTGTTGAAGGCTTCAACGCCTTCACCAAAGGGCAGCATCGTGGTGAGAAGGCGATGAGGAGCAAGTGGTCTCGGATCATCGACGACTTTGCCAAGAAGGGCGGTGTTGTCGTTACGAAGAGACAGAAAACGAAGAGCAAGAGGGACAAGGAGAAGGTTGTGATCTCTGTACAAGAGCAGAGGAGGATCGCGAAGGAAGAGAGAAGGGAGAAAGAGCTGGCGGAGCGTGAGAAGCAGAATGGGGTGAAGGCAAAGGTTGGCAGGCATGGCAAGGTGATGCCAACATACTCAGTGATCGTGAGTAAGGCGGGGAAGAATGAACCGGTCGTTGTTGACATCAAGTCACAAGCGGAGGAGAAGAAGGGTGATGAAGACGAGGAGGAGTCGGAGGAGGATGCGGAAGAGGACGGGCAATGAGCGCTCCGCGCGTGAGTGAAGGTGGTGTTGCGAGCGATCCATGCAGAGAAGGTCGCTCGTATATGAGATGGATGTCGATGACAGTACAGAGTGTCGCTTTGCCTGCATTGCTGCCCGCCCCATCGCGTGAACATCAAGTGAGGTCTCGAAATTCGCTACTGTGGTCTGTGCTCATGCCCGTGAATCTCTTCCAATTACATGTATAATTCCAAACTTCATCACTACAAGTCACAACGTTTCGATTGTCATGGTGAGAGGCTGAGAGCGTTGTGGTGAGCTCGCAGTGTAGTAGAACCACTGTCGATGCTCTTCGCCTGCGTCAAGCGTAAGGCGAACCTCTCACATCTCCCATCTCCCAATTCCTACTTCTTTTTCGGACGAGAAGCTGCGAAAGGCAGCCGAGCACTTGCGACTATGGCACCTAGACTTCACGGCCGGACTTTCTATGAGTCCATAGGATCTCCCAAGCTCGTGCTGGCACCTATGGTAGACCAAAGCGAGTTTGCCTGGCGTCTCCTAACACGGTCGTTTCTCCCTGCGGGATTGCGCACCTCAATACTGGCCTACTCGCCCATGCTACACGCCAAAATCTTCAGTCAGAACCCGAAGTATCGGGAAGACCACTTTCGGCCACGGAAAACAGGTGCTGCAACAGAGAAGCCTGAGGCTGTTGGCGCTGAGGCGGAGGGGGAATCCAACGACTGGCATCTGGACGGCAATCCCTCGCTTGACCGACCTTTGTTCATGCAATTCTGTGCCAATGACCCTGCGCTGTTCCTCGAAGCAGCCAAGCACGTGCAGCCGTACTGCGACGCAGTGGACCTGAATCTTGGCTGCCCGCAAGGCATTGCGAAGAAGGGCCGCTATGGCGCCTTTCTGCAAGAAGATTGGGACCTAATCTACAAGCTCATCAACACCTTGCACAAGGAGCTGGACATTCCTGTGACTGCCAAGTTTCGCATACAGGAGACGCGAGAGAAGACCTTGGAGTATGCGAAGATGATCTTGAGTGCAGGCGCTAGCATCATCACTGTGCATGGACGGAGAAGGGAGCAAAAGGGTCACAACACCGGGCTCGCGGACTGGGAGATGATCAAGTTCTTGCGAGATGAGCTGCCGAAGGAGACGGTGATCTTTGCGAATGGCAATATACTGCAGCACGGTGACATACAGAAGTGCTTGAACGCTACGGGTGCGGATGGTGTGATGAGTGCTGAGGGAAATCTGTATGATCCTGCCATCCTTGCACCGCCGCCGCCTGTAGGAGAGGAAGGCAGAGAATACTGGCGTGGGAAGAATGGATTGGGAGGCTACAGAATGGACGCAGTGCTGAGGCGATATCTGGACATCTTATACATCCATGTGCTTGAGCAGTCGCCACCTCATCGAGAGCCTTTATTCCTGGCCTCCGACCCTCAGTCAGCAGCTGTACCTACTCCAGAAGCGACTCCACCAGCAGACGGTCCACCTGCAAAACGCCAGAAGCTGGACGCAGAGGTAAAGCGCAAGGACAAGAAAGTGACCGATACCAACTTCACTGCCATGCAAGCGCATCTGTTCCACCTCCTCCGCGCACTCATCTCGAAGCACACGAACGTCCGAGATGCGCTCGCCCGCAGCAGAGCAGGCGATATGCCTGCGTACGAGAATGTCTTGCGGCTGGTCGAAGCAGCTACGAAAGAGGGCTTGATAGAGTATGAGCGGGATCCATCGCTGTATGAGCCGGAGAGTGAAGCAGATGCAGAGGTGGACTGGCAAAGCAGCGATGCAGCTGTACGGCGGTGCAAGAGACCGTACTGGGTTTGCCAGTCGCATGTCAGACCTCTGCCGGAGGAGGCGGTGCTAAAGGGTAGCATACAGCTGAGTAAGAAGGAGCTTGCGAGACGACAGCGAGAGGAGGAAGAGAGCAAGGCTGCTGGCCTGCAAGCTGGTGGTACGGTGGAGCAGGTGGCTACGAACGGCGTGGAGAGAGCGGAGGAGATACCCCGGGAAGGCATGGTGTGCGGGTGAAGGCTGGCGTGAAAAGATTTCACCCTGTGTAGAATGAGGATCCCCACTCGACTTCATCAACGCAGTAGGTATCACGAGAGGTACGCTTTCACCTCCATCTCCGCTGCCCATCCTGTTGCAGGTGATATTCTACACATCCTTGAATGAATCCCTGACATTGAGGCAAGTCATGGGCTTGGCTTTGCATTGCATTCCACTCAACCTCACCCTTTGGTCGGCTGGACAGGTGAGCGACAGTGGTGTTGCTGAGGCTGACAGCTAAGATACAACGATGCTCATCTCTGGCTACGACTGATGAGAGCTCAGTCTAGCAGACCCTCGCTCCATCCTCAATCTCACCCACGCCCTCAAGCCCGCCTCTCTTCACTTCTCCCCATCACGACTACCGCCGGACATGCGATGCAGGATCTTCGCTGCTTCACCCAGCCTCTCCGCACTGCCAACACTGCCATCACTGTCGATGAGGATGGCAGTATCCTCGTCAGCGCCCGGCAGGATCTCCGTCTCCTCCTCACCTTCCTCGATCATCTCGGTCCCCTCCGTCACCTCACCCGTTACCTCCGTCTCGTCCTCCAGCTCAGCACTGTCGTCGTCAGAAGGCTGCTGCTGAGCTGTGGTGCTGTCAGCTGGCTTTGAAGGCGTGTTGGATGCGAGGGCGGCTCTGACGACGTCCAGTACGCTTGGCGTAGCTGGCTTGCCGGCCTCACTCGCCACAGGCTTCTTCACAACGAGTCTGATCTTCGAGGACGACTTCGTCTTGGGCCTCTTCTCATAGAGAGTCGGTCCAGTGACTTTCCCAGTCTTCTCGAAGTCCTTTCGAACACGATCGTACTTTGTACGCATCGCGCCATGGACTCTGTCGCCGCCGAACTTCGCATTGAAGCGCTTGGTCATATCCAGGAAGTTGTCGGGAGGATGGATGCGACCGTCTTTCTTGAGCGCCTGGTACTCCTCGGCAAGCCATTGGCATTCTTCGAGAGAGTATAGGTCGCGGTGCTCGTCACGCAGGTTGTCGAAGTCGCTGCGATAGCCCACTTGGTATCGCCAGCGATCCAACAGGTCCATGTGGACTTTGTTGTTCCAGTCAAAGTCCTTGAGCTTGGGCGGCTTGGTAGGGGTCCAGGTCCGCCAGCCTGTCTTGCCGTAGGCACGCATCAAGTGAGGCTCGCGAAGGCCGACTTGAGCGGTGGATCGATCCTGGCAGATCTGCTTGCCGTCGACCTTGATGGCGTAGTAGCGAGGATGTTCTCGTGAACTAGTCTGGTCGTTGATCCCACCTGGTTGGCCATTGGTGGGATCGTAGACGTCTGGCTGCGGCTCTTGGTCGTCATTGTTGGCACTGGGTACCCGCCTCTTGTACTTGCGCTTCGGCTTTGTAGCGGGCGCAGCGGGAGTCGTGCTAGTGACATTGGGTATGGTCCCACTATGCTGCTCATCCGGTATCCACACAACGGTGATGTTCTCCGTCAGATCATTGCGTCTCTGACGGAGGAAACCACCGCGCAGCTGCCAGATCTCGGCTGCTGAAGGTCTGGCAGGCAGCCCATAGCCTGTAGGACCGCCAAAGTTTAGCGCCGCGAGCTCCTCGTCGTCTGGGCTCTGGAATTCGAAGTGCCCAGTACCATCTGGCTGGCGACGAGGATTCAAGTAAGAACGCTCCGGGTACCAGACCACGCCGGGCTCGGACCGTGGGCCATCAGCGATAGCCAGCAGGCCCTGCTCGCGCATTGCGGTGAAGGCTTCATGGCTGTTTATACCAAGAGCAAGGGCGCGCAAACGATCGTAGTCTTGTAGCCACTCGTAGCGGCCAACGCCACGGGTTGCGTGGGTGGGATTGACGATCCCACCATCTGCGATATGGTCTTCAATGGCGCTCAGGCGATCCGCGTCGCTTGGGCGGACTAGACCAGAGGCGGGAGAGGGCGCGGTGACGAGTGTGTTTGGCGCATTCGACGCACTCCCAGGTGTGGACACGGCGAAATGTCCACGAAACCTCTCTGCAGCCACTCGGGAGAAAAGCGGATGATCGTCCGCAAGCTCGGGCAGGATGTCGCGCAAGGTAGCGCGATAGCGCTCGAATTGAGCCATCGTGCTCTGCTCCTCGGGTTCGTCGACCTGATCAATCGGGCGCTTAGCACCCTTCATGATGTCGGTAGTGGTATATGTAGGCTAGGCAGGTGTCAGTAACGCTCTCTTTCTGCCATTGACAAGGACTGCCTTACGATGATCTGAAAGAGAACCTAGGTCCTTGCAAAGCGGTCTTGTGGTGCAAGCGCTTTGTCTACACGAAGGCGAAGGCTGAGTATAGAGGCGTGTGAGGTATGAAGAAGCGATGTTTGGTGCAGGAGGAAGTATGCGCTGTTGACAAGAGTAGTTTGACAATATGAAGAGGGCGTGAAGGAAGTATTTGCAAATTGAGTGGGCTGTCAGAGAGTGGGTTGAAGAGATTAAGATTACCGTCGATCACCAAGACCGTGTTCACCTGGAAGGTACGCTCTCGAAGGAAGGAGCGAGGGGGGAAGGGACTTGGGGTCACGACCAGCAACACCCACTTACCAGCGACAGTCCTGAAGCGCAATCCATTATCAAGATGCTGAGGGCATTCCAGATGTATTCCGAAGCCGTTCTAGTCCAGATGCATCTTGTAGAGCCCGCCAATCTACAGATAGAGCTCAGTGGTGGTTTGAGGCTGAAGCTGGCAAAGGAAGTGAACACTTACATCACGGTGGGCATACTACAGCAACAGCAGAAGAATACAGCAGCTGTGAGAGTCTTTCCGTTGCTGAGCTACCTCCGTTACAGCATGGGGCAGATAGCACTCTGAAACTCCCTCTTCAGCATTCATCGATCGGCTCCACCTTCATCGTCGTTCGGGTTCTCCAACCCACTCACTTCCAGCATTGTCAATAGCCTGCCCACCTCCAGCACTCCCCCGTCCCTGTTCAATTCGTTGGATGTCTACACTTTATTGGCGACTTCCTCGTAAAACGAAGCTGGCGCAGGAAAGTTGTCAACGTGTCTCCAGTCAATCTCTGACAGGGCCACATTCCATGTGCAGAGGTCTGTTAGATCGCAGGATCAAAGGTCGCGGAGTAGAGCGTAAGGTAGCCATGGGGATGGACCACCACAATCACGTTTCGAATGTCAAGCAGTAGCACGGGGAAGCGGCCACCCAAAGTACGACAGTGATCATCTGTGAGGCGTCCATTGAGTACACGAGAAGTTTCGGGCGCCGCATCGTGGACGAAGGGGTATTGCAGTACTCTGGCAGTATCTCCTAGGGACAGGTGGGCCTCGCCGTCTGTGGTGAAGTGACAGCGGCGGAGGACCAGGAACGGACAGGTGATCTCCCTCGATATCACCTGCGTGCATGGTGAGGTGCTCAAGCGTGAGGAAGTAGTGAGGCAGACCCGGCTCACGTATTGCCTCCAACCAGAAAGCCATACTGTATGGCGCAGGACCATGAATCGACTCACGGCGCTTAATCCTTGACCAACTGCCGTTTACATTTCGTAGAGCGACCATGTTGGGTGGAATCAACACACATAGCTGCTTGTCAGTGCCATCGCTCATACGCTGCGTGATGACAAGTCCCTCGGGCGCTGTACGCAGATCTGCTAGGCGCCGTCGAGCCAGGTAGTGAATGCGAAGTGCAGCGGTACGGTGGTCCCCGGTGGCGTTGTACACTGTGACTAGTCAGTAAAGTCCTGTAACAGTAAGGAGAGAAGAGTATGCCTACTTCTGAAGCCTTCCAACAGACGTCCGAATGTCTCAAGTATGAGGCGCTGAGAAAGCTCTGCATTGTCTGCGGATTGTTTGGATGATGCCATCAGAGCTGCAGTCAGGAATTGATCGCCACTGGTAAGCATCGAGAAGGTGGAGACAGCAAGCAGATCTCTATGTATGCAAGTGGTCAGGATGCAACATGAGACTGGGGATGCATGTAGAAGCCATTTCGACCTTCCAACCAGGCATGACACCAGTGTGTATCAGCTTGTAGATGCTGTTGCCTTGGACCACGTTCTCTTCCCAGACATGCACGAACACTTGCTTTGTCTTGTGGTGTCCAGGCCCGACCTGCACATCTTGAGGCGGCAAATCTGCACCGTGGTGTACGAATTGTGTTCGTGCTTGAGCGATGTATTGGTACCACCTTCATCACTCAGCGTGCATGGGGTTGCTCAGGTGGAAGACCAGAGCCCGGCGGCACAGGCCAAGCAGCCTCCACACTTGTGCGAAAGTTGTTCGTTGATGGCGCTACGAACCGCAACGAAGGCCCTCGCGCGAGCGGGCGGTTCTTCTCCAGGTTCTGCATTGCGTACATCTCATAATCCTCCGCAGACCTGACTACGGAAACAGGAACCGCAGGTAAGGGCGCTGTATGACTGTTCTCAATCTCTTGAATACTAGGCAGGTGTCGCATCTGCGATTCGTTGGAGGCCGGCGATTCGGGGTCGCGGCAGCTTTGCCCATCGCTCGTGATGGTGACATTAGGGGACTTCGGATGAATGGCGGCGGCGGACTCGGCGCGAGCGCTGCTGTTGAATGTACGCTGGAAGGGATCGCTGAGGTACCGTCGAACTAGGACGCGGAGGGCGGGCGCGCTGGCGCAAATCATGGCTAGCTGGACTTCGAGCTGCGTCCATACGAGGGTGTCGAAGCCAAGCCAGCTGCATTGAAAGGGTTCGAGTCAGCGTGTTTCATATATATTGCATGCTCAAGTTGATTTCTTACGTCGCGTCCCATTCCATTCCCACTCTCGTAAAGTAATAAGTCCTGACAGAAGCGGTGCAGACTGTGATCAGTCCAAGAGCAAAGATGATGTTGAGAGCGATCTTCTGTCTTCTCGGCGCGCCAAAGTGTCGAAGCATGAGGATCGGCAATATCACAGCGTATGCGTCGCCAAACGCAGCGAGTGCGCCGTTGATCGGGTTGATCAAATCCGAGTGGATGCAGGTGTATGGCTTGTCATAGAAGAAGCTCAGCGAGTCCCAGTATGCGTCGAGAGGCTTGCAGGCGTTCATGAGGAGAATCAGGAAGGCTACGGCGTAGATCACCGTGAAGACGATAGCAA
Organism: Cryoendolithus antarcticus; assembly: GCA_002077065.1. Taxonomy (NCBI): domain Eukaryota; kingdom Fungi; phylum Ascomycota; class Dothideomycetes; order Cladosporiales; family Cladosporiaceae; genus Cryoendolithus; species Cryoendolithus antarcticus. The sequence continues at coordinate 38,908 of NAJO01000052.1, read as the reverse complement.
CTATCGTTGCAATCTTCCACCGTCGAGCGTATGTACCAGCTGTCAGACGGCGATAGAACAGCAAGATGGAGACCTTGATGCAGCATGTGGTGACAAGGTAGATGACTTCCAGCGCCCAGGCACCGCGCGCAGCGACCGGCCATAGCTGTGGAGGCACGTCCCAAACATGGCGGTCTGCGCCCCAGTGTTGTGTCTCTAGTAGAGTAAATGTCGTAAGGGCTATAGACCCGAGCCAGGCGAAGCCGATCAGGGCCTGCTGCATTGTTAGCCTTTACATGTACAACTCTAGGCTTGCAAGATCAGCCTACGTCGTCCAGACCCAGACTGCCTGCCTGTCTCCGCGCTCGCAGCCACAGTCTAGTCAATACAAACAGAGTACTGAACGCTTGCAAAGTGCAAGCAAGGGCTGGCATCCATCTTCGGCGCACTGGATCCACATAGTTTGGAGTCGGAAAAGAGGCGATGATACTCGGTGTCAGCGGGGGTAAATTGCCAGGCATGATCTCGCAAGGACTGTTAGTCGCAGCCGTAGGGACTGAGGCGCTGTCTCATGATAAGAAGGAAAGTTACATGTAGATAGGATTACTCCAGAGATCTGAGCACACTTGGTATCACACGCCCACAACGCTAGACAGTGTACTACCAAGAGGTGGTGGTGACAGGATCTCGAGAACCACAAGATGAGGTCGGGCCGGTAGACTAGTCGTCCAGCGGCCGATGGAACCCGTTCTATACCTGGGTCAGATCACAGCACTGAAAGCGATGCCACGGCTAGGGACCCATGCGATCACGTCGGCCAGCGGGCAACGCGCAAGACCATCTTCGGAAGCCGATCTTCTCGACCAATAAGCACGTGTGCCATTGGTGATCAGCGTGCAGTGGTCTGCTCCTCCCGGCGTACCCCAAGCACGAATGTCGGGCGCCGTTGGAAACTCTGTTCTTAAAGCCTCGGCTGGCGCCATTGCGGTCCCCTTTGACGGCGGGAGGCTTCAACGGGCGACGTGCGGAGAAAGAGAGCATTCGGATCGAACTACTTCCGTTTGCGAAAGGTGAGACACCGCTAGAATACGAGCTTCTGGGCGAAATGCGCTTGAATAGGAAAGATGGGAAAGATGGAATGCGTGGGCTTGAGGTGAAGTGAGAGATTCGGGGAAGTTTCGGATCACGTTCGGTCTTTGACTCGTTGGCCATGAACGCCAAATCGTGACATCCATCGGCCGTCGATGTTGACGGGTATCTCCAGTAATCAAACATCCTCGGCATCACTTCATCACCCTCAGCCACAACACCACCTCACTCACTCGAGTCCCCCAGATCCCGGCCATCGTTCATGTACTCATCAGATCCGCTCTGATCCTGACCGTCATGCACCCGTGCCCTCGCCTGCCCAGGCTCAGCAGCAGACTCTCTCGAAGTTCCCGACCTCAGTGACCTCCGTGAGAGGGTCTCCTTTACGCTGGTGACCGCATCGCGGACGACGTGAGTGAGCGAGCCCTTCACCTTAAGCTTCTCGTTCAGTCTCTTTGGACTATCGATCCGTCGCTTCTTCGAACCATTTCCTTGGCTCCCATCACTTGGCAGAGCCTCAGCACGGAGTTTCGTCAGTACTCGACTTCGCTTTATGCCCATCCCATTCTCTTCACGCGAAGCATGGAACTTCGCGTTGAACTCGCGCATGAGATCTTTCACGCTCTGCAGTCCGCGTGAAAGATCCTTTCTGACCTCATCGGTCAGCCACTTCGTCTCGTCGGAAATATATGACTCTCGATCAGCGCGAGTCGTCAACTCGTAGATTCCGCGGCGAAAGTTCTGCGTGCGGAAGTCGTTCAGCTTCTTGATGTGATTGGTGTTGTGCCAATCCATTGTATCGGCTTGTTTGAAGCGAAGCCATTTGTGGACACCACGGATGTTGAAGAGATGCTCTTCAAGTTGACCGCGAATCGCCGGGGATTGGTCTGCAACAATGTTCTGCCCAGCCTTAGTGGCAAGGCAGTATTTTGCCTTGCCAGGAGTTCCAGATTGGTCGACGTGAGTGCCTGGGCCACCGTTCGTCGGATCGCATCGCCTGGCATCCATTGTTCGCACAGTCCAGCCATACTTATTCGGCTGATCCTCATCTTCTGACTCAGAGACCAAGTCAATGACTTCCGAAGTGCTTAAAGCAGGTATCCATACGATGTTGATATCCTGAGTGACATTATACCTGTTCTCCACACGCAAGCGTGCCCGCAGAGCCCAGACATCGTCGGCGGTAGGGTTTTCAGGCATTATGTTATCCTGCAAACCTCCGAGATTAAGGCGTGCAAGCTCCTCGTCGTCCTCGGTAAGCTACTGGAACTGTCCAGCGCCGTCAGGCAAATGTCCCGGATTGACGAAACGGAGGTCGGGATACCATACTTGGTGCGGGCCATGGGCATGACCCAATACACCTCTTTGTCACTGCTGTGTGATCTCTGCGTGCGTAACGTTGAGTACTTCGGCATGTTGCTGGTCGTATGCCTGTAGCCAGCTATACTTGCCAGCTCCAGGCACCGGGCGCTGTGGGTTGACGATGCCACCTCGTCAACGTGCATCATCTTGAGCTGCATGCATCGAAGCCATGTCGCGAGCTCTCGGGAGCCCATTGTACGTAGCGATAGGCTGAGCAGGTGCAGAGGTTGCAGCAGGAGGCTCTTCGCAGAATGACGCTGGTACCATTGAAGACGAAGTCGCACGCCACACGAGATCCGAGCACGCGATGTTCGGAAGGTCCACACAGCGTGCAATATCGGCCAGTTGCACAGAAGAGGCAAGCCTGACATATCCATCGCTTTGCAGGGTCACCACCGGATTCTTTCCTGGAGTGAGCAAAGCAGGGAAACGAGAGCCCAGGCGACAGCACTCGGCGTCCGTGAGGGAACTTCTAGGCAAATACCAGCCCAAGTTCTGTCTGAGGAGGATCGGAAACTGCAATGTGCGGGCTCGATCTCCCAATGCCAGGTGTCGCTCAGGCGCGGTCGACCACGTTGTGTCGATATCCTCGATGTCAAGGTGCGACGCCTCCGTCGTATCTTGCAGCATAGACAGATGCGAATTTGACAGGAAGTAGATTGGGAGTGAGAAACGCCGCACGTACTCCTGGTACCAGTGCGTGGTGCATGGCTGCGGCCCATGTACAGTCTCTTCCTGACGGATCCTATACCAGGTACCATCTTGGCGCCTGACTGCGACCATCCCTGGAGGGGTGAGGAGGCGAAATCGACGATTTGACCCATCGTGAATTTCATGGGTCAGCGAACCTCCCTCAGGCAGAGCGCATAGAGCAGCCAGCCATCTTCTGCGCCTGTATTGAGCTCTTAGCTCTACAAACCGCTCTGGCGAAGTCGTGTTGTTTTCTGAACAATGTCAGTAAGGACCAAGTGCATCATGATCGGGCAGGCGCACTCTTGAAGCCTTCTTGAAGGTCCCCGTAAGTCTGATCAGCAAGGCTGACGGGCGAGGTGATGGTATTCTGCATGCTCGAGGATTCTTTGGCACTGATCTGGTCCATGGAGGCCTGCAATCTGCGGAAGTAGGCGATATATCGCGAGGATCATTGTCGTTATCGTGTATACGAGGGCAAAGGGTGGCGAAAGTCGATCAGGCGAGCTGCAAAGGTTGATAAGCTTGTCTAGGAGCAGGGCACCCACGCTTTGTTGATCTGGTGTGTTCTAGCGAGCTGGTGTATATTCGAGTGCCACAGGAAAACTCTTTGTGCGGGTTTTTGGCAATTGAATCGGAAGAAAGGAGTAGTAAGGTAGTATATGGAAGGAAGGAACGCCCTGGACGAGGCTTGACCGGACTTCATATCTTAGTGCTTAAACCACATAAGAGAATATTGAGCCCGGCACCTACCACGATTGTTTGATAGCGCTACACTTGCTCACATACCTCCCTGAGCCTTATGATCTGGAGCGTACTCGTACTTTAAGCTAGCTCTCCTGCCCTCCAGAAGCTACCTTCCTCATTGCACGCCATCTCCCACGAAACAATAGAAGATACAATGGGCACTTGTACAGTCTCACTTAGTGGACAGTACAGCATTCATGGCCACAGAGCTACTGGTAAAGATCCGCGATAATCGTAGGATGCGGTTGTCGAGGCCATAGCTGCTTCTGGCCTCGCGGCGAAGTATCGATCGAAGACCGACATATCCACGCTTCATTTTCTTCTGTCAGTCCAGACTCACTTTGTCTGTCGTGAACGATCGTTGAATTCCTCCGAGCCTTTCGAAGGGAGAAGAGAGAGCGAGTCATTTCTCAATGTCTGTGTTCTCGAGGCGCTCATATCACGAGGCACGTGGAACTGCACTGTCACAGCGGCAATGTGCATGGAGAGGCCAATGACTTGCGTCAAGCTTGAGACTTTGAAGGATGGGATGATGGATGAGTTGGTGAATTCCCAAGAAGAGTGCAGTCCAGGCTGTTCTCCACACGGCATGGCTCTCCACCATCACGCGAGTCACGACGAAGTCAATGGGTGCTAACCTATCGCAGCGTGACGTCCGCGCGCTCATTTGCTTTGCCGGCACTGTGAGTGGATACTAGAGGGGTATGTGGTAGTGGCATGTAGACAGAGGAATAGCAATCATCGTAGTTACACCTTGCTCTCATCATATCTCGTTTGACATCGTGCAGTATTGCTGACAGGCGTGGTCGGAACCCCCCCTGCAGCTTAGAAATGACGTCCTCAGGCTCAGACGGGCGAATGTCTCAAGTTCAAGACGGCAACAACACCGATAGCGCCGACGACAGCAGCAGATTGGCGCCATCTGCAGCCAAAAGTCACAAACGCTCGAAGTCGAGTGCTGCGAGAGCACTTTTGTCGCGCGCTACGAGTCGTGGAAACGTGCCCACCCTCTCAAGCAGTGGGATAGACAGTAAGGATATGGCTCATTCGGGCAACGGAGACAGCACTGGCTCTGCGGTCCCTGCGGCAAGCATCCAAACTCCAGTGGCTTCGTCTAGAACCTCCAACATCGGCCACCGACCACACCTGTCGACGACGATGTCCTACAGCAACAACAAGCTCGACTCGCCCAGTAGCCGAAGCGTGCAAGAGAACACTCCAATAACGCCTTCAAGCGCCAGTCAAGGCGTCACCATAGAGCAGAGCGTGCGACTGTTCAAGGTCTTTGAAGCTCTCAGGAACGGGGATACTGCCGTTATTGCTCGAGCAACGAAGGGAGATGATCAGACCCGGCTGGACGGCACGACTATATTGCACCTTGCCATTCAATGCGCCGAGCTGCCAGTGATCGAGTTCGTGCTATCGCAGCAGACGGCAGACGTCAATGCTAGGGATCGAGATGGCAACACGCCTCTTCACCTGGCGTCTTCCTTAGGGAGGGCTCCTGTGGTGAAGCTACTGCTTGAGCGGCCAGATGTGAACGATGCGGCGACCAATTATCATGGAAGAACGCCGCTTGATTTGGCAAAAAGCCCAGAAATCTTCCAGCAGCTGCAGTTGGCAAGGAGCATGTTCATCGCCACGAACGTCCAGAAGGTTCACCACCTTGTCACCAAGCATGATTACGAGGGACTCGAGGCTCTACTAGGCGATGAGAAGGTCCAGGCTTCTCTCGATGTGAACGGGCCGGAGCTCGCAACAGATGCTGCTACCACCGAGGCTGGCGGTACTCTACTGCACGAGGCCGCGAGGAAGAAGGATACGAAGCTCGCGCAGCTGCTACTACTGAACGGAGCAGATCCGTTCCGGCGAGACAGGAAGGGCAAGCTGCCGCAGGATGTTACCAAAGATGATCGTACAAGGGCTATCCTGAAGCGGTCGCCCGCAGCTGCAGTCGCGCAGCGAAGCATACAAGAAAAGACCATACTCGGCGATAACGCTCAGGCACCGCTATCGGAAGCTGGTCCAGGCGGCAAAGAGAGCCGAGAGATGAAGGGCTACTTGCGCAAGTGGACGAACTACACTTCCGGCTACAAGCTGCGGTGGTTCGTGCTCGAAGACGGAGTGTTGAGTTACTACAAGAATCAGGATGATGCTGGATCGGCCTGCAGAGGCGCGATCAACATGCGAATTGCGAAGCTAAAGATGGATCCGAAAGACAAGCTGCTGTTCGAGATCCATGGCAAGAGCTCGGTGAAGTATAACTTGAAAGCAAACCACGAGGTTGAGGCGAAGAGATGGTTCTGGGCGCTGAACAACGCCATCCAGTGGGCAAAAGACGAGGAGCGCGAGGAGACGAAGAGGCAGCAGAGTGAGAATCAGGCGTTGAAGGAGGCGCGCAAAGAGCAGGCCGAGCGACAACATGCAAAGGACGATGGAGGCGTACCAGGTACAAGTCATCTCCTGCCAGGCGCTGCTCTCGGTCTGTCCACGTCCGCCAGCAGCGTGATAGATGGGACGAGCGCCTATGAGCCCAGCATCGGCGACGACTCTATGATGAAGGGCTTGACGCGGACGAACACGGCCACCATCGAGGGTGATCTTGACGACGATGATGATTTCGGCGACGATGCAAGCAGTCATGAGATACGCCCAGCTAACCGCGATGCCTTCTCGATCACTGCTCAGTCCGCCAAATTGCAGCTTGACCTGCTCGAGCAAGTATCCGTAGCACTCAAGCGCGAACAGAATGCCAACCCGGACACCCAGATTAGCCACCCGACCGTTGTACAAGCTCTTTCGAGCTACGAGACAGCAGTCGGCAATCTGAAAGGTCTAGTTTTGGACCTCTTGCGGATCAGCCGCGACCACGAAGCCTTCTGGCAACACCGTCTTGAGCGCGAGCAGAATGTCCGAAGGTTGTGGGAAGACAGCATGGCACGTGTAGCAGAAGAGCAGGAGATACTTGAAACACGAATTGGCGAGAGCGAGGATAAGCGAAAGCGGACGAAGCGGGCATTGCGAGAGGCGCTGGAAGGTCAAAGTGGCATCAGTCGCTCTGCATCGCTGGATGCCAGTCAAGAGACGCAGTTCACGATCGCGCCTGAGCTTGTGGCGAGTGCGGCGCAAGCTCCCGCCAGAACACCTACGCTTGAGCTGCCAAAGGACGCTCTCACTAATAATAGAAAGCGGAGGCCCACCATTGCAGCGCTCACGAACAATGAGGTCTCTGATGACGATGATGAGGAAGAAGAGGAGTTCTTTGATGCCGTGGATGCTGGTGAAGTCGAGGTGGTCGATGTCATGCCACCGATGAGCCCGCCATTAGTCGCCGCACCTGCCACCGAGAAGGCAGCGGTGCCAGCGTTGAACGTCGAGGGCGACGAGGTAGCGGTCAAGAAGCAGCAACTCGAGCAAGAGATCGCAAAGTCCTATCGCGGCTACGAAGACGGTCCGCGGAAACGGCTGACATTAGACGCTGACAACAGGCCCAAAGTCGGTCTATGGGTAATTCGCACTGCAAGTGTCCATCACCTTAACGACAGCTACTGACAAAGACTCACAGGGCATCCTCAAATCCATGATCGGCAAAGACATGACCAAGATGACCCTTCCCGTGTCCTTCAACGAGCCCACATCCCTCCTCTATCGCGTCGTTGAAGACATGGAATACACCTCCCTCCTAAACACCGCCGCCTCCCGCCCCGACAGCACTGAGCGTCTAGTTTACGTCGCAGCCTTCGCTGCTTCAGAATACGCTTCGACCATTGGTCGCGTAGCGAAGCCGTTCAACCCGCTGCTTGGCGAAACGTACGAGTATGTGAGGCCAGATCTCGGCTACCGCTTCTTCATCGAGCAAGTCTCGCATCATCCGCCCGTCGGCGCTGCGTACGCTGAGAGCAAGAACTGGGATTACTACGGGGAGTCGGCCGTGAAGTCCAAATTCTACGGCAAGTCTTTCGAGTTCAATCCACTGGGCACGTGGTTCTTGCGACTCCGCCCAGCTTCTGGAGGCGAGGAGCTGTACACGTGGAAGAAAGTCACATCTTCCGTCGTCGGCATCATCACTGGAAACCCGGTCGTTGATAATTACGGACCGATGGAGATCAAGAACTGGACAACTGGTGAGGTCTGCTTGCTGGACTTTAAGGCGAAGGGCTGGAAAGCTAGTAGTGCATATCAAGTCTCGGGTAAAGTCCTCGACAAGCAAGGCAAGACACGCTGGTCTATGGGTGGGCGCTGGAACGACAAGATCTACGCTCGCTTGACGCCTGGCTACGAAGCAGATGTGAGCGAGGGCAACGAGAAGGCCTTCCTGGTCTGGGAAGCTCACCCACGGCCCACTGGTATTCCCTTCAACCTCACGCCCTTTGCTGTGACGCTCAACGACCCAGCGCCCTCTCTACTGCCATTTCTCGCTCCCACTGACTCCCGCCTCCGGCCCGATCAGCGAGCAATGGAAGAGGGCGAGTACGACTTCGCGGCCAGGGAGAAGAATCGCGTTGAAGAAGGGCAGAGGGCTAGGCGGAAGGTGCGGGAAAGCAGTGGGAAGGAGTTTGAGGCACGGTGGTTTCATAAGGCGCGACATGAAATCACGGGAGAGGAGTACTGGAAATTTGGAGGCGAGTACTGGCCCATTAGGGACGCGGTGGTGGGCGGACAGAGGGACTGGAAGAGTGAGAGATTGGAGGAGATCTTCTAGAACGTGGTGTGACAATGCCAGGTGCACCTGGCTGTCTGGTGGAGCAGCAAATCGCGCAAGTACAGTATGTGCGAGTCGATGTACCATGCGGCTCCAACGAAGGTAGCTCACAGACACTTTCGCTCGAGTCGCCCCAGATGGGTGCTTCGTCACTGATAGGCCGCGCCCTCCCCCTCGGTCCCACCGTATCCTCCCACACCAGCACTCTCAAACCACGGCATGCCTCCCAGCCCGAGCAGAGACATGTCCACATCCCGACTCTCGATCATCATATCCCCAAATGGCGGTCTCGCGAGACTAGCATACGTACTGTGGGGAAAGTGCGGGTGATCGGTCCAGGACGGATACGTCGTATTGGTCGCGGTGTCATGGGCGTATTGTGCTGGCGCGGTATTGGCGGTATTGTTCGGATAGGTGTTGTTCAGGGAGAGCAGGAGGGAAGCGTCGGAGACTTCCGGCTGGGCGTAGGATTGCGAAAGGGGTGTGTGGTTCGGAAGGGAGGTTTGGCAATACAATGAGGAGTGCTGCTGCTCCTGAGCCGATTGCTGGGTCGAGGAACTATTGTATGCGGTGACGGGCTGGTTGACCTGCTCACTAGCGTAGTGCCAGGCGAGATTCGTGGAGGGCTCGTTCATGTTCCCTGTTAGGGTCCATCCGATTGCTACATCAAAGTCAGCGCGCATTCGCAGAGAACAGTCGAGCATCGTAGTGTGTACCATTGCCTCGCTCTCCTCCCTCATCCCCAGCTCTGGCTTGCATGAACTCCTTCCCAATCTCCGGATTGCCAATATACGGTCCCCAACTTGGCTTTCTCCGCCAGCCAGGTGAGGTGAACGCCGGATCTGGCCGTGGCTGTTCAATGGCGGACTGACCCTCCTCCACAGTATAGAGAAGCGGATCGTCGACGCCTTGGAACTTCTGGTCCAGGATCGTCAGTATGTACTTCGTGCCTGCCCAGTAGGTCTCGAGAGACTGCAGTGCTTTGTAGCACAGCTGATAGTGCTGACTGGCAGCAGTGGCGAGCAGCGTATGCTTGGCCAGCGCCCTCTTGTCAGAGTTCGCAGGCGTGACTGAGCTGTCAGTAGACTCTGCCGCAACGGGTGTGAAGCCTGCTGTTGTGGCGACGACTTTGCCTGGTTGCCTGACAGGACTTGTGGCGCGGCTCTGTGCGTTGGAGGAAGCTGTTTGTTCTGCTGTTTCCTTGAGGAAGGCACATGCAGCGACGTATATGCACTGCGTCGTGAACGGATTGCCGAGACTCGCCTTTGCATCCATGAGCTGCGAGTAGCTCAGGATGTCTGCAATAGTCTTGGCAGAGCTCATACTAAGCTGCTGGCTGTTCGGAAACAAATGCAGCATGCGACCTTCGAAGGTCTTCAGTATCGTGGGCTGGTGTAGTAGCACGATCAACGTGTGGAACCAGAAGTGTAGCAGCACGAAGTTCGTGCCTTCGCCAGCCTTGACGTAGTACTGGAAGTTGACCGCATCGAAATGCAGCTTCGGGGAAAGACCTTGATAGAAGCTCGTGACCTGACGCTCCATGACTGCGAGCCTCTTCGACGTATCTGGAGTAACGTCTGTGGGTTCCTTGATGCCATTGAGCAAGTCTGCGACGCCGCCGTAAAGGTGCACAATTCGAATGAGCGCAGGAAATGGAGCTGGCCACTCCGAGTGCGGGAGCTGTTCGTCAAGTGGAGGGAATGACAGCTCGATGTCTTTGTCGCGGAGGGTGCTTCGTCTGCCGACACCCGATGAGACGACACGATCCAGCAGAAAGATGGCCCAGAAAGTGTCGAAGCGCTCTTGCTCAGCTGCTTTAGCCTCCTCGATCTCCGCATTGACGACTACATCGTCTTGTCCAGCCTCCACAGTGCGTCGAGCCGGCGCTAGCGATGGCGCGTGGGATTGTAGGGCAACAGCAGGCCCATCACGCGCTTCTCGCTTCACTTGCTTCGGCGTCGGCCCATCGCGCCCTTTATACTTTAGGCCCTCGAGCTTCTGTAGGCCCAAGTCTTGAGCAATGCGAATGGAGATGCCAAGGTACATCCACAGCCCACTGTCTCGACTCTCACCGAACTCGTTGTATGCCAGCAATAGTGCAGCCTGAGCTGCGGCTACAGTTGGCACAGGAAATGTCTGGGTCAGAGCAGTCATCGCTCGCTGTGCAAATGCGTGACCATACTCAGCTGGCGATAGCTTGCTACCATCAGACCCTCGCTGGTTAATCAGGAGCTCGTGGGTCGAAAAACGAGCTGACAGAGCGCAGACCGCATCGACCAAAATGGCATCGACCTGCTTCTCTTCCAAGTCTCGCAGAAAGCGCTCTCGCTGCAGGAAAGGGTAGTTGCATCCGAGATGCACGAAGAACGTCTGGGCCAGATGCGTGATGAGCTCACTTGGCGGCACGGCGCTCGTGTCGTAGAATGGTAGATCGAGTGAGTGGGAAGCTTCGGGATCACTGCTGGAGTGAGCTAGACCTATGCTTGGACGAGTGCCTCCATAAGTGCCCGGTGCAGGTGACACCAAGCCAGCAGCCTCGCCATTAGTAGACGTCTTGCCATCATTGTCATGTCGCTTGATCTTTACGACCATTTGCTTGTAACCACTCAAGATAGCTGTAGGTCCCAGCCATCTGAAGTATGGTACTCGGTTGCGTGGACCTGAGAACATAGGTCCACTCTGGGTGATCGAGTGCTGAGATGGGGTGGCAGGGGCTGGTCGAGACTCCAGCCGAGTCGCAAATTGACTCTCATAGCCCGCTGGTGCATTGTACTGCGCATCATGCGACTGCTGCTGTACTTGCGGAGGTCTGGACGCGCCTGAACTCGTCGCCGATGCCTGTCTCCTCAGACTGGGATGTATGGCAGCATCTTCCGTGTTGGTTCGACGCGTCGTCGCGGGCAGAACAGCGCCTTCCGAGGAGTAGCCTGAGCACTCAAGCTTATTCTGCATGCATGTCATGCATGCTGGCCGTTCGCCACTGCATGCTGTCTTCCTCTTGCGACATGTCAGGCACGCTGCCCCGACGCGTCTCCTCTTCGGATTTGGCGGTCCATCATGGGTCACGAAGCGCAGTGGCTTCACGGCGACAGTCGGCTTGACCTGCGCGGGACCATCCTCTTGACCCGTCAGGTTGGATGCGTCTTGCTGCGCGCTCGTGGAGTACTCCATGATCCTCATTTGCGGTTTGTTGTCTCCGGCTTGCTGTTCCAGGACATCCCGAAGAGATGCGTCCATCGCCAGCTCTTGAGCGCGTACGTGGGCCGATGCTGTGACGCGACCCCAGACGACGGGAATGATCGTACAGCAGTAGCCTTCATAAGCGTATCATCCAACCTCTTCTACCACCTTACAATTGACGTGCGCCATGTCGAGTCCGCGCAGACCTCCCTGATGCTTCTCCGCAATCTGAGTGCTAAGCTTCGACACGGCGCCTCACCCGAACTTTACTCAGCTCTATTCGTTCACTCCCGAGCCGAGCTTCGATGCGTTCATGTCCCGGTTGCCTCGCATTCCAAATTCATACACACAACATGGAGCCCGTATTGCGCGCGACATTCGCATCGCCGATCGTGACCTCTTCGCTGAGCGTCCATCGTGCAATCTCAAGCAATCTGGGATTGTGCTCGGCTGCCGCACCGAGAAGGATACGCCACAGATCAAGATGCATCCATACCTCGACCACGCGCCCTGCGACGCCGTTACCTCATCCCACGGTCGTTGGTCCGCCGCCGCCACCGCCGCAAGTATCCGTCTCGAGCTCAGAGGCAGCTCTGATCCGCAAGCGCGAGATCGCCGATCGCTTGAAAGCAGGAGAGAACTTGAAAGTAGATCCCGCGAAGCCCACAACAGCATTGAAGAAGCGCTTCTGGAAAGATGTGTCGATCGTCGAGACTCCGGCTGGACTGCAGGTCCATCTTGACAAGCGCCCGGTGCGAACAGCGACGAAAGCTACCCTCACAATTCCGCACAGCAAACGAGCATTGGCCTCGGGCATTGCACTAGAATGGGACCAGCTAGTGTCCGCGCAACAAGCGCTGAAGCATCATTACATCCCTCTCACAGCGCTGGTATCGCGCGCCATCGACATCACAGCCGCAGAGGCAGCGCGCGACACGGCCATCCGCGAAACGATTGTAGAGATGGCCATGCGCTATCTCAGTACAGATACGCTCCTCTGCTGGGCGCCAGAGCGCAACATCCACGAGCCTGAGCTCACTGGAAAGCCAAGTCTACGGTCAAGGCAACGAGAAATGGCCGAGCCCATCATCGGCTTTCTGCGCACGCACGTCTTCCCAGGCGTGGACATCAACCCCATACTAGGCGAAGACTCTATACGACCCGAGCCACAACCGCAACTCACGCAGCAAGTAATCCAGGGTTGGGTGTCTGGGCTGCCGGCTTGGGAACTTGCCGCGCTGGAAAGGGGAATTCTGGCGTCGAAGTCATTACTCATTGCATCGCGGCTCTTGGTGGACTGGAGTCCGGAATTTGCGCATCTGCGAAAGGAAGGCGAGGGTGTACAACGATTCGGAACGGAAGAGGCGGCTGCTGCCGCCTCGCTGGAGACGTTGTTTCAGACCGAGCAGTGGGGCGAGGTGGAAGATACACACGATGTTGAGCATGCGGATATGAGGAGGCAGCTTGGGAGTGTGGTGCTGTTGGTGAGTTGATGTACAACGCATAGACTACATGTACCTTGTGTATAACGATACGTCCAATTGTGGACGCAAACCCGCTACATGTGCTGCTCTCAGCGCGTCGTTGCTAATGCCCACTTGTCTGGCTTGGTCTATTGAGGTGCCTGCCGTGCGAGATGATGATTTGGGGATCATTAGTGGTGGTCGAGCCCAGACTGCACCTTCCTACTGTAGTCGTTCGCACCTTCCTTCGTGGTGAGCATCAAGCTGAGCTCATTCTGACTTCACCTCCATCTTCACTACGCTTCATTTTCGATTCCGCAAACTCATCCCAAGTCATTGCGCAGGGTTAGGGTTATGTAGATTAACCACACACCAAATAACCCCCACCGAGAGAATGGCGAGTCAATATCACGAGGGGGGCAATCTCGAGTCATTGCTAAGCCGCAGCATAGCATCAGTAAGCTCTCAGCTATATTCCTGACGACTTTCGGACTGGTTGAGCAAGATATGAGCCTGTGACAGTCGATTTGTGAAACACACACATTTCTATCACAAAACTGACAAATAATGCATGTGAAAGGGCGCTCACTGCCCTCGCAATCTCACGCTCAAATAATCTGCAGCAGACATCGATTACAGTCGGCGACAATTGGTTCAAATGAGATAGCAACCTTCTATCACCGTCCTATTCGACGGTACAAGAGCGCTTGGAACATGCGAGCGGGGTGACGGCGTCAGTTATCTCATTGTGTGCTGAGCGAACCGATATATCCCTCGATCTGGTGGTCCGGAGCATAGCAGTGATCTCGACGACTGAGAGGCATCGGCTGCCGAATGTCGAGCTGCAAGCCCTCCTCAGTCTGACCACAGAACGAAAGAGACAAATGTACACCGAACTCCACCAACTCAGAGGTGAGGTCGACTTTCAGCTGTGGCGTTCAGCTCTGGCGTCCGGGAGCGGCAGGTGACTTGCGCTGCTAATCCTATTGGCTCACCATGACCCAGTGCGCACGAACCCACGGAACGGCAATCGGCCCACCACGTGGACCACGATGAGTTTGACAGCTCGAGCTCTCGTATCTGCCCACGTCCAGCACCGCTGGAACGCCGAGACGGACGAGTAAGGTGCATGTCACTCACCGGCTTGCGCAGTAAGCGATCATGCAGCAATGCAGTCGAACTCTGACTGGACAGAAGAGGGTGCCTCAGCCCACCCTTGGCATAAGTACCAAGCCTCCTCATGCCACGGCGCGCGGCGCAGCCGGTGAGCTAGACGAGAACCCTCAGCCCTGCTCCTATTCGGGGCATGAGGCTGTCTGCAGCGGCCCCAGATGCTCACACCATGCTGCCTTGGCTGTCGCGGCTGAGGCACTGAGCAGAGTTCATATATGATCTCTTTGACCGCATGGTCTATCTGATCCGATGGTAAGACGCTTTCGAGTCGCTGTTCTTTCTTGCTGTACATCTGAGGGGCTGACGCTGTAGTCGGAGGTTTATCATATTCATATGCATGCCAGTCGAGCTCTGGGAACAACAGCGACAAGACTCTCGAGCCAGTCTCATTTGTCACGCTCGCCTAGACTCACAGAGCACCTGCAGCGGACCGGCAACATGGCTGACAATCTTGCGATCGCGAATGGTCACAGACGACACAGCTCAATCACCGCAGTAGCGGCACCATTACCTAAGAAGCTGATCGTCTGCTGCGATGGCACATGGGCCAATGCCGACAATGCCTGGGTGAAGGACAAGTTTGGCGGTGCCGGCCACCCTGCAAATCCCACAAATGTCACTCGGCTTGCTCGAGCGATCCAGGACCAGGACGATGGCCATCATCAGCAGATCGTGTATTACCAGGCTGGCGTTGGCACCGGCTTGGGTGTCTGGGACAAGTTCTTCGGCGGCGGCACTGGAGCTGGACTTTCAGAGAACGTGCGAGAAGCGTACTCGTTCCTTGTCAGCAACTACTCAGATCAGAGGGATGCGAAAGTCGATCAACCAGATTCGATCTTCTTGGTTGGATTCTCACGTGGTGCGTTCACGGCCCGTTCGATTGGTGGCTTCATCGGAGCATTCGGTATCTTGGAACGTAGGGCAATGCCTTTCTTTTACGAGATCTTCCAGGACTGGGAGCACGCTGGTGATCCTAAGCACCCACCGATATTCTTCAAAGCTTGGTGCAAGAAACATGGGGGCAGGGAAGAGGATATGCCTGTCGACGAGTCCGTCCATGTGAAAGGCGATGACGAGAAGCTCAAGAAAATCGGAGAGTATCTCCTCAACTACCGCAAGTTTCTCGTTGCCAATCATCTCACCAAAGACGCCAAGATCAAGTGCATCGGTGTGTGGGATACTGTGGGCTCCCTTGGCATCCCGATCAACCCCAAGATCAGGAAGGTGTTATGGTTCCTGCCGTCTTACATCCACGAGTACAAGTGGCTCGACACCACGATTGACAACCATGTTGAGAACGCATTCCAGGCGCTTGGCCTAGACGAGCGTCGATACCCGTTCTCCCCCGCCGTCTGGGAGCGTCCCAAGGAATGCACTACAAACCTGAAGCAATGCTGGTTCGCCGGTGCGCACAGCAACATCGGAGGATCGTACGCTGACCAAGGAAATGCCGACATCACGCTCATGTGGATGATGGACCAGCTGTCTGGCAATACCAGACCGAGAGACAGCCAGACCACAGAACTCGACTGGATCAAATTCGACGGCTCGTACATCAGCAATTACTCGGAGCTACAAGTCGCAGACTACTCGCGCGATAAAGTCAATTCTCGAGGATGGGCTAAAGGCACTGTTTACGACTCCCTCACATTCCCGCAATCCCTCGCTGGCTTCAGAGTTCGCAAGCCCGGCCAGTACAAACGCACAAGCTACTTTACGTCCAAGGAGACATTACCCATGATCAACACGCACGAGTACATCCACGCCTCCGTCCGCTATCGCATAGATGAAGGCGCCAATGGCGTCGAGTCAGACTGGTCCAGCGCCTTCCCTCACGGCCTGAGTCTACAGCCGTACATTCAATGGCTTTACCGCCGCCTCTTCCGCTCCACGCGACCTTACACATACTTGCCTCAAACACCTAAAGGTCCGCTGGAAGGCTGGAAGCTAGAGGATGGACATCTTCGGCACGAGGGTACGCCCGCTGGCGTTCCGGTAGGGAAGCAGGTCCCTGCTAAGTGGGTGTGGACGGGCCCTGGGGAGGTGAGCGAGAGGGTGCTGGAGGAGGATGTGCTTGGCCCGTTTGAGATTGCACTCAAGGATCTCGATCCGGTGGCGAAGAATAAGATGCAGGTTGATTCGAACGGGGTGGCGGGAAGGATCACCCAAGGGTTTCATCCAAAGACCATCTGATTAGTCGAGACGAGGGGCAGTGGGTGGTTGTTTTGTTTGCGTTGGGAGCGATGGCGTTAGGCGTTCAGGACGGACCGAGACTGCCTTGTGATCTACTGCCCTGACTGTGCGATACGTACGAAGACACGTCGTCACTGTCTATTTGTCGATCCACCGGGCTATCTCAATGACACACTTCCGTCCAAAACACGTGCTGCTGACGCGCGGGCACATGGTGTACGTGACTCCGACTGTGCCACCGGCTTGCGTGTCATCTCTGTGTCTTGTCGACTTGGTAGCATTCGGTCAGCGATTGCGTAGTCGCCAAGAAGCGTGGTGAGCTGTCTCGCGTGGCGCATGTGGAGGTGGATCCCTACCCTGCATGTCTAAAGGTCGACCCTAGGACCGGGTAATTGATTATAGCTATCTTCCCTTAACTTACGATTCACCTACATCGCCCGACTTCTAGTGACGTACACCTGATCGTTCTTGCGGGCGTGCATTTCTCATCGCGACCTCAGATTGCACACTGACCATGAAGCGCTTCACAGGCCTGCTTAGCAGGACGAAGAGTAAGCTCTCTTGAACTCCGTCGGAAGTCTGCGCGGGCTCACTCAAAACCATAGGCTCTAACTCAGACTCTCTTCAACTCGAGAACCCCCCGGTCGACTCCCCCGAAGCCAACGCCTCCCGCAGCATCCGCCTCTTCTGCGAGTCCACTCCAAACGCCAATCGCGACGATGACTACCTCCACCTGCCCAGCATCGTCGAAGCCGCCGAGTCCTCGCCCCAAGCAGCCACCGCCGCAGCGCTTCAGATCAAGAAGTACCTCGCGAAGGAGTACAGCTCGAAACCCTCCGTGCAGTATAATTCCATCATGCTGGTTAGAATCCTGGCAGACAACCCTGGGCCGACGTTCACGAGGTGCTTTGATCCGCCTTTCGTTAAGACCGTGAAGGAGTTGCTGAGGGGGTGCAAGGACGGGAGTACGCAGCAAATATTACGGGAAACGCTGGATGCGTTGGAGGTGAATAAGATTGGTGATGAGGGCGTGGCGGGGCTGATCGCGATGTGGAGGAAGGAGAAAGGCTTCTCAGGCTCGATGCATACTGCACGGCCGATGCAGGGCGCGACCATGAACGGTGGAGGACGGTCTAGGAGACATAATAGCCAGCACGACTTTATGACGAGGAACCAGCTTCCTTCGCCGCAGGAGCTCGCGAGTCGGGTTGAGGAGGCGAAGAACACATCGAAGATTCTGCTGCAGCTGCTGCAGTCTACGCCAAAAGAGGAGATCCTGAATAGCGAGTTGGCGAGGGAGTTCAATGAGCGGTGTCAGAGTGCGCAGAGGAATATGCAGCAGTTCATTGGGTGTGATAATCCTGCGCCGGACGATGACACGATGTTGACGCTGATTGAGACGAATGAGCAGTTGAGTCTGGCCGGGTCGAGGTATCAGCGGGTGTTGCTTGAGGCGAGACGAGCATTGGGTATTAATCAGAGTCCGCCGCCAGATGCAGTGGACAACGTGTCCGGACCTTTCGCCAACCCTGCCAATCATGAGCGGTCCGAGAGCCTATTCGCGTCTGCGCCGACTCAGCGACAACCACGGAATGGGTATGGAGCAGCGACAATCGGAAGTGGGCGTGACCAAGAAGTCTACCACGCACCTCCAGGCCCTCCACCTCAGCAACAGCAGCTACCAACTGGCCCCACGAATGATCCTTTCGCCGACCCAGTAGACCGCGAAGCGACACCCAACGCTTCCACAGGCTTCAACGCTCCCCCTCTAGCCGCTCGCAATCCTGCACGAACCCAAGAGCCCTACGCCTCGACACAGTCACCTTACAATAACACGACCAGACACAACACAACCGAGCTCAATAATGCCTACACCTCATCGCTCTACGATCCCTCGTCGCCTGTCTCGCCCATACGGCCGAACTCGAACTCGGGTCCGCATAACAATGCTGGTCCGACGCCTGCTTGGAACGACGTACCGCTAAGCAATGCGCCGCGCTCACAAAACAACGCTGGTCCGACGCCTGCACGAAACGACGTGCCGCAGAATAATGCTCCGCGAGACGCGACTGCATGGGGCGCACAGGCCCGGCAGAGTGTTGCTGAAATTGACGGGCACAGCACGATCGGTAGGAACGACGCGCAGTATGGGATCCGAGAGGTCGAGGCACGCAAGGCTGATCGAAGGTCGAGGGTCGATGTTGCTGGGACTGGAGGGTTGCGAGGAGTGTAGATGAAGGAGAGCGTTGTGTAAGGAGGACGTGTGATACCCTTTTGTATTGTCCATAGCCCGCTTTCATTCTGTGCCATAGTCATCCCACTTTCACATGCTCGGGGAGTGACAGGGGACGTTGCCCGCCCGCCTTGGCACGTGCATCGAAGTCAAATTGACACGTGCCTGGCGATAACACCAGTGACGAGACGTTGCGGAATTAGTTGGCAGTAAGAAGAAGAAATAACTTTGTGCGTAATACAGCGTCTGTAGTCTTGCGACCAACTGGAATCATGCATCCGGCCGTAGGAAGTGAATCGTCATAGACTACCGTGCCATAGACTACCGCATGACTGGCACTGTGAGCACTTCAGATCATCAACACTACCCAAGCGCCTCAATCACGATGCCTCCCTCGAATGCATCGCCCAAGCCCGGCATACTGAAGCAAGACTCAGTCAAAGGATCCGATTGCGCCTCCCCAAGCTCGTACCTCGGACTAAGCTATGCTGCCTCGCCCAAAACGACCCCGAAATCTGTCTCTATCGCCCCAAATGCGGAGACAATCTCGCCCATGATGCTCGCAAAACCAAAGCAATCCGATGATTTTTTTAGCCTTGACGGCGAGCGAGCTCCTCGCAGGCCGTTGGTTAAGGGACTCAGCTCGTATCGGCTGTCTGGACGGCCGAGTATGACCTCTCTGCAGCAGCCGGCTTCGGGCTCGCTGGATGGGGCGAGTCAGAGTGATGAGAGGGGGACGGGGGAGCATGGGTACCGTTCGAGGCATGTTGATCATGTCCTTGATGAGGTGTCTTCTTGGGTCGCGGAGGAGAAGGCGAAGCGGGTTAGGAGGAAGGAGAGGAAGTTGTCGAAGACTGATCAAAAGTCGGCTGAGCCAGTACCTGCTACTAATGCGAATGACTCTGGATCGGACTCTGATATCGATCTGAGCCGACTGGAGGAGATTATGAAGCGTATGGCGGTCTCGAAAGCGTCCCGTGGCCATCGGAAGCACTCGTTACGCAGTAAGCTTTCGTCGATTTCTCTAAAGCACGGCCACAAGCGAAAGGGATCTACTGCTGGTGGATCTTCGGATACGGAGTACGTTGATGGCGATGTTCTCGTACCCTCCTGCGACGCGATCTTGGACAATTCAAAGACTGTGGCTCAGCCTGGCGGTGCATCGGATGCTTCTGATGACGATGACCTCCGACAGATAGCTTCTTATCGTGACACGGACGCTTGGGCGAGTTTCAAGTTTGAGATTGTGCGATTGACACATACGCTACGGCTCAAGGGGTGGCGCAGGGTTTCAATGCAGATGAGCGGGCAGATCACGGTGGACAGACTCAGTGGCGCATTGACGAATGCTGTCTACGTCGTGTCACCGCCAAACGAGCTACCTGCACGCAACGAGAAACAGCACGCCGAGGGTAGTGCGCAACCAGCCCCGAAGAAGCCACCACCCAAGCTACTACTACGTATCTACGGCCCGCAAGTGGAGCATCTCATAGACCGAGACTCAGAGTTGCAGATTCTGCGACGATTGGCACGTAAGCGCATCGGGCCTCGCATGCTGGGCACCTTTGGCAACGGTCGATTCGAGGAGTACTTCCATGCGCTTGCCCTCACGCCCGAGGAGCTACGCAGCCCGGACGTAAGTCGTCAAATCGCAAAGCGTATGCGGGAGTTGCACGATGGCATTGAGTTGCTCGATCGAGAACGTGACGATGGGCCATTTGTGTGGCTGAACTGGGACAAGTGGGTTCAGCGTGTTGAGCAGGTCGTGCTGTGGATGGACAATGAGGTCAAGTCCATGCCACCTGGAGTAAAGCCTACTGGACCTGATACCTGGAAGCGTCGGGGACTAATCTGTGGCGTTGAATGGCATGTCTTCCGCTCCGCTGTGGAGAAGTACCGCGAATGGTTGCAGAACGAGTACGGCAGTGCGAAGAAGGTCAGCGAGCAGCTTGTGTTCGCTCACAACGATACTCAGTACGGCAACATCCTGCGCCTTGTGCCTACTGATCAGTCACCGTTACTGCTGCCTGCGAACTCGCACAAGCAGCTGATTGTCATTGACTTTGAGTATGCGAATGCCAATGTGCAGGGTCTGGAGTTTGCCAACCACTTCACGGAATGGTGCTATAATTACCACGACGAGAAGAAGCCATACGCATGCAATACGAACCGCTACCCAACGCCCGAAGAGCAAGATCGCTTTGTCCGTGCGTATGTCAGGCATCGACCGCAGTTCAACGTTACTACGCCAATGATGAAGGCACAGAGTCCTGCCTCGTCGGCCGGCTCTACCACTAGCACTCCGAAGCGGACAACCTCGAGCATCTCGGCCTTCATGCTCGACGCTCGCAACCCATCGCAAGGCACGCAGCCCGCCAAGTACGATGACACCGCTGAGAAAGCGGCCGAAGACGCAGAAGTCAAGCGTCTCCTCCACGAGACACGCCTCTGGCGCATCGCCAACACCTCTCAATGGGTAGCTTGGGGCATCGTACAAGCGAAGATCGCTGGTATGCCCGACTTTAGCGATAAGAAAGACACCGCAATCCCTGGCATCGAAGACGACGATGAAGGAGATAGTGATAGCGAGTACAAGACTCTTGCGAAGCTAGAGACGCACGAGAGTGAGGCGAAGGAGGAGGAGGATGAGGAATTTGATTACCTGGGATATGCGCAGCATCGGGCTATGTTCTTCTGGGGCGATATGCTGCAGATGGGGTTGGTGAAGGAGGAGGACTTGCCAGAGGGGTTGGTCGAGAAGGTCAAGACGGTGGCTTACTAGATACAGGTTCGAAGAGCTGCGAGGGGAACGGCAGGAGCCGGAAGACTTTGTAGCCTTTGTATCGATCCCCTCAGTCGCTACTTCGAGCTCGTTGTCCATGCTGTTCATAACGGCGGCTCCACAACCTCGCCTGCCCACTGGATCCGAACATATAGCGCTTGTGTCGGGCTATCTGCGGCAATGGGGCCGCCACAATAGTGCTAGTCAAAATGGTTCACCAGCGAAGAGATCTATCATAGCCACATGTCAAGTCAAGCCAAGTATCGAGCACGTATCCCAAGTATGTCAAGCATCGCGCGAACAGCCCGATCGGTATACCGCCAACTGGCTCGGTCTCGCATCCAACATATATAACATGCCCACCATTCTCTGATTCCTCTCACCACTCGCACGTCTTGGCGCATCTCGCTTGTGCCTCCAAGACAACTGCCGTGACCTTCTACATGTACCCCGCATAGAGTTCTTTGACGGTAGATCAATACGAGTCACGACCCATGTGCTCTTCATGTGCTCCCCACGGGGTATGCGAGTATATCGACCAATGGCACAAGCTGTTGCAGGCTGACTCGCAGTGAGCTGATCGGTCCCAAGACCGTGGTGTAGAGTCTGGATGCAGGACGATAACAGGTGATGCGTGGTGGCTGAAGGGCATGGGTGCTGTACTTGAGGGCTGCTGGGGCCATGTGGTTCAGCTGGGTATCTCACCTTTTCCTTACCTCACTGTAAGAGTCGCGATAGACGGACCAGCCGCTTAGTCCTACTCGCTGTAGCCCAGTCCAACCATAAGACCTTGCCGCGATGGCTGCAGAACACACAACGAACGGTCTGGACCATGAAGCGATCCACCACGCTGGACCTTCCCTTCACAAGACAGATACGAATATCACGATCTCGCCTGAGCTATGGGAGAAGCTGTACCTTACGCCGAAGGTCCCGACACAGAGCGATGCGAACAAACGCTTCGCAAACCCGACGCCTATGGGTTTTGTTGGATTTGTGATCAGCACGTTCACGTTCGCGACGATGTGAGACTCAGGGCTTCGGGTGGTCGCATCGGTACCTATACTGACTTGGGCAGACTCATGGGCTGGGGCGGCGCCGCTGGACTATCGGGCGTCGCGGGAATATTCTTCTTCACCGGTAGCGTCTGTCTATGCTATGTTATAGACCATTGACTGACTTTTGAACGCGTAGGCCCGGTGCTGCTAATTCTGGCGACAATCTTCGAGTGGGTGATGGGTACGTTTCGGAGCGGAGCCGAGAGCTGAAGCTTGACCATCACTAACTCATTGGAAGGCAACTTCTTCCCCATGATGGTGTGCAGCCTCTTCTCGGTCTTCTGGCTCAGCTTCGGACTACTGCAACTCCCGACACTTGGACTTGCAGCTGCGTATAGCACCACCGGAAACGCAGCAGAGGGCGCAGCAAGCAAAGAGTACAATGCTGCTATTGCGTTATACTTGATCGTTTGGGGTTTTGCGCTATTGTGAGTCTGAATCTCCGAGAAAGTGAGGGACCCGCGCTGACCAACGGGTAGCACTTTCTTCATCTTCACGCTGAAGACCAACGTAATCTTCGCCGGAATCTTCCTCTTCGTGACCCTAGGTGCCTGGGTGCTGTCTGGAGCATACTTTGCTGTGGCAAGGGCCGATTATACGATGGCATTGAAGCTGCAGAAGGTCAGTGCCGAGCCCCTACGAGGTTGGTCTATTGATCGTACTGACAAGACTTGCAGACTGGCGGCGCTCTCCTCTTCATAGTGGCGGCTCTCGGATGGTACATGACCTTCGTCATCATGGCTTTCGAGATGCGGCTACCGGTCAAGCTGCCTGTGGGAGATCTGAGCCACTTCTGGCCGAGCACGGATGTGACACTGAGTGAGGCGGAGAAGCAGGCGTAGGGAACTTTGAGACAGCCTGGCTGGCGAACGTAGACGAGTCATGCGTTGCTGCAACGGACTTGGCCACGAGACGTTGACCCTGCTGCAATAGACCTGCGAAAGTCCGCTCCCATTAATTGC
This sequence comes from Cryoendolithus antarcticus, assembly GCA_002077065.1. Lineage (NCBI taxonomy): Eukaryota > Fungi > Ascomycota > Dothideomycetes > Cladosporiales > Cladosporiaceae > Cryoendolithus > Cryoendolithus antarcticus. The sequence continues at coordinate 15,295 of NAJO01000052.1, read as the reverse complement.
AATCTTGCAAAGTTTCCAGGCCTCTCATCAGAACTTGTGTGCAGTGCACAGCATTGGTGATGAATGCCTGGGTACAGCACTAATCACGTCCATCGAAGCGAGGTCAGGAATCAGCTACGGCTCTGCGTCCTTGATGGGCGTGACTTTCTTCACGACCCTCGCGGATACTCCCATAGCTACGCTCCAATCTGGGATGTCGTGAGTGACCACGCTCGAAGCACCAATCGTGCAGCCTTTCCCGATAGTGACTCCAGGCATGATTACAGCATGGCCTCCAACCCAACAGTCGTCTCCGATGACGACTGGCTTGGCGTACTCGACATTGTCCCTCCGACTTTGCACTTCCACCTCGTGTGTCGCAGCGAAGATGCTCACATTGGGCCCAAACATAACGTTCTTGCCGATCGTCACTAGTCCGCAGTCCAGTATCGTGAGATTGAAGTTGGCATAGAAGCGCGCTCCAAGGCTGATGTTGCAGCCGTAGTCCACGCGGAAGGGAGGCTCAATGAAGACCTCCTCGCCCTCCACGTGACCAAGCAGCTTTCTGAGTACGACCATGCGATCTTTCAGCAGACTGTCGAAGTCTGCACTGGGGTCCTCTGGGAACGTGCTGTTATACTCGTGGCACCATCTGCGGGCCTTGAAGCGAGCTGCTGACAGTTCCGGGACGAATGAATCGTAGAGCATGCCTGATATCATCTTCTCGTATTCGTCCGACCATGGTATGTGATCAAGATGCTTGGCCAGCTCGATCTGCTTCTCGTCCTTGTGCTTCGCTGCCATTCTCGCGGTGTCTCCGGTGGTGCTGAGCTATGGAGGTCGTGGCTTGTCTGGCCTCAGCGCTCTATGGGATAGGGAAAGGGAGGACGACGACGAGCGAGATGACGAAAAGGAGAATTTGATGGGTCTTACGGATTCGTATGATATTCACCGCCGCGAGATAGTTGGCAGTGCCGCTTCCATGGTATTGATCCTTGCGATGTATGCTGGGGTTTAGTACCCTCATTGCCGAGCGGCATATGCGAGCCAGGCAACAGTCCGCTATACTCTGACACGTCGCGGTACAGCGGGCACTAGTGGGCGTCGGCTACTCAATGCAGTATATATCCAACTTGCTCCTCCTCGTTCATATCAATCCGGCTTCCTTTTCCGAGCGCGAACCGCTGCATGCCCTGTACGCAGCGTCCAAGATCGGTGAATTCGGCGTCGGGAAGGCATCATGATCCAGGAAGTGCCGATACGGCGACAAGCAAATCTACAAACGTGTCTTCGGTCATGGGAAGCGGCCGGCTCAAAGCAAGTGCACACATCATCAGGGGCGACCCTCATCGGTACTTTGCTCGTCCAACCTATATGTGCAACGAGTCGAAACCAGTTCCGATCTACGTAGCAGCGAAACGAAATGACCACCACAGAGAAGTACCTATTGTCTCAGTCGTCCTCTCCTGCAAGACCCAAAGCCTGACGTCTGGTCGGCGCATCTGCCTTGAACAATGGCTTCTCAGCTAAGCTGACCACACGCGTGCCGTGCCTCGGCTCCAGTCCGCCATAATCGTAGGAGGCATTGTGCATCGTAACTCTGTTGTCCCACAGAGCACTCGAGCCGGGAGTCCACTTGAAGCGCACCTGGATGTCGACATTGGACTCATACACCTTGAAGAGGTACCCCAATATCACATCGCTCTCAGCTTTGTCGAGGCCGACGATGCGATCTGTCATTGCACGATTCACGAAGAGACTCTTCCAACCAGTAGCTGGGTGCACCCGCACGATTGGATGAGTGCGCTCGATGTACTTCGGGCCAGCGTTTGGGTTCTCGCGATCGAGGTAGGTGTGTGCGCTTCGGAATACGGCACTACGGCCGTCGATGATCTTCCTGAACTCAGGGGATAGTTTCTGACAATAATCAGTCACTGATCAGCTTGCAGAGATGCACATTGACTCACCTCGTAAGCAGAATAGCCACTGGACCACAAGGTGTCGCCGCCGATGCTAGGCACCGTATCATTGTGCAAATGCGTGATACCTGCCGGCTGCCTTTCATGCACGAGATCCGTATGCCAGTTTTGAGTACCTACAGGCTTCCGAAAGCTTGCGCCAAAGTCGGCCCTAAAGATATCTGGCCAGATCACGCTAGTGCCAGGTAGACCTGGAACATGCGGGACTTGTGGATGCACCTCGATCTCACCCCAGTACTCGCCGAGCTCAAGTTGCCTCTGCGGGCCTGGTGATGTCAGTGAACGAGCTTCTGCCCTCATAGAGCAAAGCTCTCCACGATCGATTAGACTCACTCAAGTCTTGATCTCGGAAGAAGACGACACTCCGTTCAGCAATCAGTAACGCCAACTCATCTTTTTGCTGATCTGTGAGGTCTTTGAGTTGCAAGCCCACGATCTCGGTGCCGATGTGCGCTGTCAAGTGCTTCACCTCCTTAGCTGCCGAGAGCAGTTCCTGTTTCTTCGGGTCTGCTCGTGTGCCGGCATCGGTATACTCGCGGTCATAGTCACGTAGAGCGTAGACATCTTGTAGGTATAGTGGGCGATCTGGGCGATACTGGATTCGGAATGAGCGACTGGTTGCAGATCAGGACTATGCACTGCACAACTCACTGGATAGCCTTCGCTAAGATCGACTCCGGCCTTCTCGAGCCTGGCGCGAGCAGGGCCCGGTAGGCCTAGATTGTCCTTCTTCTGAGGGACGACGTCCACGAATTCCGGGAGGATGGCGCTTGGTGCCATACCTACTGACTTACGTGCTATAGAGATTGATATGGGATATTCAGTGATTGATTTTGCTCAGTACGATTGCAGGTCGTCTATTCCAGATCAATACTTGGGATCTCGACCCAGCTATATACACCTGGGCATTGAGTCAAACGCCGTTGTACCTCCACATCACCGCACTACGGCTTGATGCTCATGCATCCGTCGTAGTATTGATCAGCAGCCCAGCTTTAACGACGTCTGATCTTCGGGTACCGTTAGCACACGTGGGATCTGTGGGGTTGAGTAGTACTGAGTTGTGCATCGGCATGCAGGCCCTCACATCACGCCATCCGTCTCCTCAATTCGCAATACTATAACGCCAAGACCTTCGACTTCACCTGCAATGTAGCCAATGGTAGGTCAATTTTCTGCTGAACAACGCCGGCACACCTGCTGCATAGACGGCGATATGTAGCATGCCGCCTGACACTGCTTGCATAGGTCTACCGCCGATCACCTCATGGCCCACCTGGAGCACGTTGCGACTCAATCAGACTCTATACTGGAGCATCGCTCGCGCGAGCCCGAACAATGCTACCTAGGCTTATGAAGCAGCGAAGATAAGCCCACAAAGCAGCCAACAAGACGGCGGGGCTCTAGAGGTTCATTGGCTTGGCTCATCACGACTATTCGGCTCTCGCATGGTTGACAGCGCGAACTCAACGCATGTGCTGCCGGGTAACTAGCCGGAGTGGCGGATTGCGTGCGAGCGTCTCAGCAACCACAGCTGTGCAGAGATTGTCCCGTATAAATCAATGCGTGGCTTCGATGCTGGAAGCTCCAAGCAGCATCGCTCGCCCGACTCCGTCCCTCTGTTACGACACGACTATCACGATCGTGAGGACGAGCACGCCTCTCCAGAATTGGGCATGGCAGATCATACGCAGCTTGCTCCGGAGAAGCATCTCTCTACTGATAGCACTGGCGTCAACGAGGTCGCTTCATCCGAGGTCTCGACCGAGGTTGCATTCGATACCCATGGGACGCCCAAGGTGCCTTGGTGGTCATGGATATGGGACTACGATCCAGGTCGATCGAAGGAGGAGACGCATTTTGTGCAGCGTCTCGATGTCGGCGTGCTGACGATCTTGAGTCTGGGGTATGCATTCACGTAACGCCTGCATGTCGATAAGATCAAGCCTGACCTGGAATGACAGTTACTTCATCAAGAATCTGGACCAGACGGTAGTGGACCTTCGCCCGACGGTGACCGACCCATACTGACGGAGAACCGCAGAATATAAGCAATGCCTACATTTCTGGTATGAAGGAGGATCTCGCAATGAACGCCAATCAACTCAACTTGATCGATGTCGCGTGGACGTCCGGCTATGGTACGTAAGGTTTGATCTAGACCAGAGCTCCCCACCACAATCAGCTCACATACTGCAGTCATCGGCCAGATACCGAGCCAGATCGTCCTCACCAAGGTACGGCCGAGTATTTGGATCCCGTCTTGTGAGCTGGTGTGGACGATCTTGACTTTCTCTCTCGCGGCGGCAACGACTTCCCATCAGGTCATTGCGATACGCTTCTTCGTTGGTCTGGCTGAGTCGATCTTCTATCCAGCTGCGCACATGATCCTTGGCTCTTGGTACAAGCCATCTGAGCTGGCCAAGAGAGCTTGCGTCTTCCATGCAAGTTCGGCGGCTGCCAGTATGTTCAGCGGGTACCTGCAAGCCGGAGTGTACAAAGGTCTCAACGGAGTTCATGGCCTGCCAGGCTGGAAGGTAATTTGATCTTGGCGGGTGGCATTCCAGACTTCTTCCTGCTGACCAGAGAACAGTGGCTGTTCATCATGGACGGCGTCATCAGCACTCCTATCGCCATCGCAGGCATGTTCCTGATACCAGATCTCCCAGAGAACACCCGTGCCTTCTACCTGAGCATCGAACAGAGGGCACTTGCTCGCAAGCGCATGTCTGATGTAGGACGTGCCCCCCGGACTCGTCTCGGGCGTTCCGCGTGGAAGCGCATCTTCGGCAGATGGCATGTATATGCCCTGGTAGTGTGAGTAACCTTTGTTCTTCTTCAGGGCGCCAGGCCGCTAACGGAAGCATAGACTGTACATCATCTTCATTAACACGGTAAGCCCAACATCGCCGCCAGTCTTTACAGGATTGCCACTGATCATCGCAGGGCCCATCAAGCAGCGTCAATCCGTTCTCGTTGTGGCTGAAAGCCTCAAAGAAGTATTCAATCGAACTGATCAACATCATACCCACAACACAGTCCGCCGTCCAGCTAGTCACCACGGTAGGCTTCGCGATCTTCTCCGATCACTGGCGGAATCGACCGGCGATCATGAGCGTCAGCACCTTCTTCGGCCTGTTCTATAGCATAGTACTCGCGATCTGGAGTGTGCCGTCAGGCTTGAAGTGGTTCGCCTTTGAGATCAGTCGTGCAGCTGTGCCATACGGCCCGATAAGTATGAGTTGGGCAAAGTGAGTGCAGACCCCTGAGATTTGACGAGGGTGCATGCTGACACTCGGAAACAGCGAGATATGTGGTGGCGATGCTGAAGAACGAGCGATTGTGCTCGGGCTCATGAACGCAATGGGCTACGCTTTCAATGCTTGGCTGCCATACCTGACGTATCCCGCTGTCAGCGCCCCGCGTTTCACGAAGGGGTTCATCTTCAGCAGTTGTGCATTTGTCGCTCAATTCGGAATCACATGGCTGGTATGGTGGCTGCAGCGCAGAGAGACGAGGAAGAAGCTGGCGCAATTGGAATGAGGCACCATTTGTAGGGTGGTGCTACCTGAAGGGCGAAAGAGCCGGGACTTATCGCAAGTATACTAGCTAGTCTGATGTAGCTGCGAAGTGTGGAGCTTACCGCCTTTCGCTCCACTAGGAAGTCAAGACCAAGTATACAGAGCGGCGTCGTCGCTGATATGTGTTAGGCTTCTTTACAACCGTGAAACCGACCGCACTGCGATGCGAACGCAGCATCGCGCAGTGCAACCCAATTATAGTGTCCGGATTACTACTGGCTCCATCAACTCTGCAACACACCGTGCGCGTCCCCCGCAAGGGCATATTCTGTAGCAGAGACGGTCGACTACATCTGCGGCGATGCCGCGGATAGTCGTCCAGAAACGGGACATGTCTGCTTTCGTTGCAGGCGCACTTGAATTCGCGCCCGACATTTTCACGAGCGGTAAAATCGAGCCAATCTGTGCAGCGCAATCGCCAGTTGGGACCAGCTTGACTGCCGAGGACGGGACTGAGGTGCGCTTGCGGAGGAAAGATTTGACGCAGCGCTTGCAGAGGATATAGGTGGGTCGGACTGGCTCGTCGTGGGAGCCGCAATGGACGAAGCGGTGGCAGATGTGGCCGCGCCGTTTCCACAGCGATTATACTGCGTGCACCCGTCGCCGAGATAGCTGGCAGCCTCTTTACAGAGACAAAGTCCGATGAGGTTCCTGTCGAGAAAAGGGCGAATGTGTCAGAGAAATACTTGCGAGTCTTTCCGCGCTAGCACAGTCGCGTTCTCTTCCATACTACACATCCCAGCGAATACGAGAGGTGATTCTCAAAGCTGTGCAACGCATTTCAGGAGTGATGTGCCCGGTAAGGACATCATGGCTGGCTTTGTGTCCTGGATGACTACATGTACGACTGCCGAGTGAGAGTCCTCAAAGTAGCATGTTCTTCGAAGTCGCCTTTTCTAGCCGGGTGCGCATGGGAGCGTCCACATGCTGTTTGCCCATCGGTTTTGCTACAAACTGACAGCGTCCGAGGATCGAGCTGCCATATATCAGACTCGGTGCATCCTGCATTGAGGATCGTATCTTCAAGATCGCAATATCCCAGCAACTGCTGTGAGGTCGCCCAGCTCACTCAGCTAGAGCCTTCCCGACCAACGCTTTGCACTCCTCAGTCATCGGAATCTCTAGCGCCAAGTCGTGACCCTCCTTCGACATCTTGCCCCAAGTCTTCTTCAAGATATGCACAATCTTCGCTTCATCGTGCTTCTCTTTGAATTCCTCGAATTGGTCATCCAAGAAAACCAGACATGCAACATCCTCCAGAACCTGCACCTCTCCTTCGCCCTGCTTCAGACCCTCCTTCTCGATTAGCGCCTGGCAGCGCGTGAAATTTTCGGTACCGTAGTTGCACTCGTCCAGTATCCGCGCCACCTCTGTGCCTGCACGTCTCTTCAAATGAGTGCGCCAGGTCAGATAGCCGACTTTGGTCTTTGGATACGAGTCTCGTGGCACTTCCCAGCGGCGGAAGTGCTGGCCACAGACTGCTAGGCGGAGGACCTCGGAGGCATCAGGGCAGCGTTTGCTGAGATAGCTCTCCATCTGAGTGGCATAATGAGTCTCGTATGGAATTTGGAAGCCATCCGGAAGCGTGTGCTTGGTTGGGTCTTCACCGTGAGCCGCGTAGATCATTTGCCTCGCCTTTGCGAAATCGGGAGTGCGCGCCATGGTTGTAGACTGAGCCTGGACTTCATGTACAGTCGAGATCTACAGAAGTTGACCAGTTCAAAGTATGGGACCTCGAGAATATCCACTGTTCTCGCCGGTGGGGAATCACGCTGAGTCATCGAGTTGTATTGCGCTCGATTGATGGACTTCACCTTTCGCGTTGCAACTTTGAACGCACACCTCATCATGATACTCGGCTTTTGTACCCACGGTCTCAGCACTGGGTCAGCATCTCTCAACCCATCTTTCGGCGCCGGAGTTCACGAATGTCATGGCACGCCCTACTACGCCACGTGAGAGATGGATGTGAGCAACTCCGATGACCGCTCTTAGGTAATGCCTACCAAATCGAAGCTTTTCTGACCTCACGTTGACATTTCGTCATGTCTGCTGTCCGGTTTGCCTCTCTTCCTTACTGTTCTCGTCTGCTGTCCATACTGTCATCAGTTCCTGCAATACATGTATTCATTCCTGTCTCCAGCGTTTGAGCGACATGAGTGGCGTTGGGCTGGAAAGCCCTAACATCTCCACCGCACGGACTTCTCGCGCATATATCTATGGCGATGAAGGGGACAAAGCGACGACCACACAGGCACCACTCAGCAAGGACGACACAGTGATACTCGGCTGGAATGGACCTCATGACGCGGAGAACCCGGTCAATTGGAGCAAAGGGCATAAGTGGCTAGTTACTAGTACTGCTCTCTTCGCCACACAGATTGTGTGCTGGAATGGCACATCTGTAGCGGCCGCCGCTCTCGAGATCAATGCCGAGTTCAACATCAGCGATGCCATCTTTCCGCATAGCTACTGGCCGGTGTGCTCTTGGACATTCGGCGGGGCGGTCTTTGTCGTCCTCCTGCTACCAATCATGGAAGATGTCGGCGTGCGATGGGGCTTCAGGATTGCCTATATCTTTTTCTTGCTCATGATCATCCCACAAGCAGTGGCAACGAACTTTGAAACTTTGGTCATTACGAGGTTCCTTTCTGGCGGCTGCGTCTCGTTGCTGGCCAACACTATCGCGAGTGTCATTGCGGATGTCTGGGAGACAGATGAGGAGCGCTCGATTCCTGTCGGCTTGTACATCCTTATGTACCTGGCTGGCAATACGCTTGGCTTGCCAATATTCGGTGGCGTTACGCAGTACTTGCCTACTTGGCGATGGTAAGCTGATTCCTTCTTGTGACTGGCGATTCGCTGCTCGAGATGCGCTTCTTCGCGTTCGTAGGAGTACGAGGGCCAATGTACTGCTACTGATCCCGCCACGGGCGTCACTGCTCCGTCAAGTGCCCTCCAGAGACGTAGGACCTCGATCGAAGAAGTCGATGCTGTCAATCACCGACGTCTGTACAGAGCCGTGAGATTTGCGCCACAGGCGTGCCCATGAAGGACATCTTCAGGGTCTGGAGGATGCGAAGGTGGCATTCACTCGCAATGCTGAGCGACGAATTTTCACACAGCACAAGTACTAACATATGACGCTTACAGGATCTTCTACATTCAACTAATCATCTACGGCTCGCTCCTACCCTTCTTTTGGTACTTCATACAAGAGACTCGAAGCAGTGTCATTCTCCGTCGGCGAGCAAAGCATCTGCGCAAGACTACCGGCCAGAAGATCTACGCAGAAGCCGATCTTGACGCACCTCCCATATTGCAAGTGCTTGCAAAATCTGCTAGCCGACCGTTGTACCTACTCTGCACTGAGCCTCTCCTGATTGCGAACACCTTGTGGTCATCATTCTGCTTTGGAACGGTCTTCCTGTTTACGCAGTCGACTGCAATCGTCTTCACGAGTCTGTACGAGTGGGAGGAATATTCTGTGGCATATGTCAACGGCGCTGTCGTTATTGGAGAGATCATCGGCTGGGTTGCTACGCTACTAAGCACGAAGCTGTACCTCGCCTCTGCTTCCCGCAACACTGAGTGCCCTGGCAAGCCAATTCCGGAAGCAAGACTGTACGTCAGTATCTTCGGCTCCTTCTTCGGCGTCGTAGGCGGCATGTTTGTCTACGCCTGGACTTCCTACCCCAACATACCTTGGATCGCGCCGGCCATTGGTCTCGCCATGGTCGGCTTCGGGATCCAGACTGTCGTAAGTGCTGTCGCAGACTACATCCTCGACGCATACGCGGCGTCGGGCTACGCTGCGTCGGCTGTCAGTGCATGCGCAGCTGGGGAAAGTCTTACCGCCGCGTTTCTGCCGTTCGCGGCAAACGCTATGTACGGGCGTCTGGGCCTCCAGTGGGCGAGCACTCTATTGGCGTTCCTGGCAATCATGTTGAGCATGGCGCCTGTGGTATTTGTGTGGAAGGGACGGACGTTCAGGGAGCGGTCACCGTTCATGCAGGCCGGTGTCGCTTTAGCAAAGGCAAGCACGCAGAGCACGGAGGAGGGCATCGTGTAAGAGTCAACAGTGTTCATGGTTACAAGACTCTCAGTTTGGAATTGTGCGGAGTGCTCTATCCATACTGTATCTCGATATGCCTGGCCTTTTCAACAGTGTGCTGGCCTGCAGCGACAAACCGGAGTATCTGCAACATCCTCGTGATACTCGCCTACATTACAGCGTATCAGACCTACTTCTCCGTAAGACTGAAGACACCCTTTATGGGTGGATGTGCTCTGTCGCAGCAACTAGCAGTCTACTGATCTGCTGACGAGAGCTCATCTCAGTCGCGCACGGCACCTCGTAAAAGAAGCGTTTCTCTCGCTATGAAGGCGCAGGCAGACACTCTTGGTGTGCAAAGTAGTAGCACGGAATTCTCCATGGCGCTTTACAAGGTGAAGCTAGCTGTCTGCTTCACGAGAACCCACCATGGTCCACTTCATACCTTGCTTCAGTTAGGTAGCCGTGACAAGGTAATCGACACCAGGAACGATTCTGGGTGCCTCGAGTTATGCCTAGATGCCTCAGCGCACAACCCGCGGATCCATCCCCGAGCCGGATACTCAATCTCGACTTCAGCCGGTCCTTGGCACAGCATCATTGTTTCATGTTCCTGGCACCGCATCGATCGCACGTTCCGAACCCATGGATTAGAAGCCCACATGGACGTCGTGGCTGGCAGGGTCCACGCAGTGCCTGTGCTGGCTTGCAGCAGAGGTTTGGGACGTGTCTGAGAGTGCGACACTGTGCCGTCATCCTATGTGACGAGATCGAGGCACAGCATGATTAATGCCAGAACGTTCCACCGTTCAATTGAACCGGCGCGTGGCAGATGCTGTGACACACTGGAAGCCCGGTCGCAGACGGCACATACGCTACACAGCGTCCACGCGATGGGCTGCTTCGCCATCTGGGCTGCGATTGTCATTACCCGGTTTCACTGGCTTCATACCACGATCTGGACTACAAGGATTTGCGCCTCGAAGCCTGCGTTCGTGTGGGTACATCACTCCTGGTGATTTCGGAGAACGGACCACAAGGCCGTCAGCTTGCACGCCTGCTCAGTCTGGCTCAACAACTGGCTCGTCGAATGGTGATCCTCTGCCCAGTACGCAGGACGCAGGATGCAGTCTCGGGCAGACCGATGCGGTGCAAGTCTTGAGTAACGTTTACTTGCGACGTGCTATCATTGATATGACAAGCATTCGGGAGACATCCTAGAATCCCCGACTTGTCCGATCATAGGAACAAGGAGCCAGAAGTAGTCTGATCAGCGACAGTCGATGTTACGGAGGTTAGGCCGATGCTGTCGTTCGTGCCGGTCGTCCTGACCGACGAATCACCCTTTGAAGACCTCTGGGGCGAGCTCAATTGCAAAAGGGATTGTCTAGTGCGGCGATGAGAAACCCAGTCTTGCGCAGGTGCTCCGACGAAAGTCTCGCTGCAGCGCAACTGCCAGAATTGCGACACTGCGAGGACTTTCTCACCCGTACAAGGAGTTATGAGAAGTGGCGAGCAACAGTCAGCCCTATGGGTCCAATGTCGTTCAGTCCGAAGTCCGAAGGTGCTGCCCGTAGATTCTGAACGAGACCATAGCGCCGGCAGCTACCTCCGTCGACCATGAGTATGATAGCGCATTGCAGTAAGTGTGGCGATCTCTTCAAAGTCTCTCTACGTCAGTGCTGGTCCGATCCGTTGCTGCAGCGCAGCGTATCCCAGCGGTCACAGTGGCAACAATAGCTCAAGCGAGACTACAGATCAGCTACTCGGAGGCTGCGAGCAACCCCCAAACGGGCTCTCTATGAACCAGGCCACTTCCACTGGTGTTGACGTGGCTCGCTGAGGCGCTTTTAGCGACTCTCATCGACGCCGCTCGACTCACCTTAAGGCGGTGTACCACAGTGACGACTAAGACAACGCCCAGGCGTGAGCGTGTCTACCATCGTACTACGGCCCGTCGAGCCCGCGTACCCAGGGCGCTGCTGCAACTAGACGAAGAACACATTTCTCGCCACAGGAGCACTGCCACAATCCTCACGCCCAGTTGCGGAAGTATCGCCGGTCCTCATATTGGATCACCGGACACAGTACATGCGCGACCATAGTTCGCCAAAGCCGTAGCCAATCGCCACCGAACGACGTAGGCGCCTGGGCATACCCATCTTGTGCTCGAGGCACTCGACAGCCTAAACCCGAGGACCCGCAGGCCCGCGACGCTGGTCCCACGAACAAACATGGATAGGGCATCCCAGAAGGGAGGGATCGCGTAGGCAGGCCGCAAGAGCCGCTGCTACGCAGGGCAGCGAGGCTATCGATCGACTTCGGTACTTGATCGTCGGCTTCGATCACTACCTGGACTGGGCGTAGCAGGGTTGTGAAGAGAGAATCTATCGACGAGGTTGCTTGAGCTCTTGCAGCGAGTCGACGCCTCTACTCCTATGCGTCTCAGAGCCTCGAAGCGGTTGCACTTACTCTCGCAGGCTGCTACGACGGCTTGGTTCCCAAAGTACACGTCACGCGCAACCCTGTGTAGTCGAGGAAATATGCAGCGATCAAGAAAGCGCCCCACCAACGGCGCTTCGCTCGGTAAGCGATCAATATGACCTGCATGCAAGATATGATCTTGCCTCGCTCCATGCTGATGAACCAGGGTGCAGTCTACGGGGGTCATCGCTCGGCATTTGCTCGTCATCCCTTGCGGAATCATTGCAAATTAGCTATAGCATGGTATCTACGCAGTACGAGAGCGATCTCAACACGACCTCTCAGGGTGATGCAAGACCTTCCAGTTCAGGCTATTGTCCACGAGTCTGAAGCACGCCAGTGATTAGGTTCATCGTCCTCGTGCTTAGTCAATGCCGCCTTGACAATGCTCATCTGTCTTGACCGTTGGATACGGTCTGATGTGGCAACGCTCAAATTACAGTATGCAACTACGGCATAGCTTGCTTCCGTGGAACGCCTGGACGCCTGCACGAGTACGCGTGCAGTCGCGAACTTACCTCGGACGCAAGTAATCCGTCGCAGAGTTCAATATCCTGCCGTCTTTACTTGTCATGTGGCCGCGAGCGTTGCCACGTTCTCAATGCAGTCGTTGGACAACGCTGTCCTGCCGCGGTGGAGACCATAGCCTGCCAACAGTGGCGCGACGTTGTGTTGACAGAGTGAAGCCACGGCGGCTATGCCCGGCTGGAGTGCATCAGACGTGCAGACTGTCATGGGATGGCCCCGGACGCTCGGAGACTTTGCATGCAGTGACTGTGTTCCATCATTGTTCTATGCCTCGTCAACGGCGGGGTGGCATGCTGTCGTTACAAAGTTACTGTATAGTAGGTGCTAGGTAGACATGTACCGTACATGCTCGAGCGATCTACTGGCCTCAAGCGCGACGTCAGCCCTGTGCAAGCCACGAAGGATGTGCGGCGCGCAGAACCGTGCCGCATGCCTGCAGCGAGCAGGGAGCAACTTCTACTTCGACGCTTGTGTGGGGAGATCCGTTATGCCCTCGTGGCAGACAGGCGTGGATAGGTAACACCTGACACGCTTCGACTACAGCCTGTATGGGATCCGCTGCTAGACGCGCGGGGCTCAAGCCTTTGCGAATTGCAGGACATCATATATATTGCAAAGTTGTGCCCGTCCCCTGCTATAACGCGCCAGTAACGGCTTTCGCTTAGTGCTGAAACGATGTCACTGCAGCTGGCCAGAATGACGGCGCGAAACCGTGGTGGAGACTTTGGCCGCTGCGGTGGCATATTGATGCACGCCGGGAGTCAAGCGTCAAATCTGCACGCACGTTAGCGAGCGAATCCCGTTCCTGTCGAATACATGCCCTTGCCGTCGATTCTGGGGTGGAGAACTGGGGTATAGATCTTGCAGCAAATGTCGTTGCGGCCACTTGCGGGGTTCAGGCCCTGCCGCCCTGCGTCCGTGGCTGCTGTGGGAATGATCTGTCGAAAGTTGGCGCCGGGTGACCCATGACTTACCACGCCATGTGCCTTGCTGCATATCCTGGTGGCACGCATGGTCAGGACCAAATTGATGTGGCTACTCATTTGGGCCAAGATTGGTCTGGGCATGAACGTAAGGCAGACTCATGAAACTCCTTGTGGTTCTACAGCCGATGTGATGCTATATAGTATTGGGCACACGCCGCTCCGACCCGAGGTCGATGATCGAGAGTTTGCTACTTCACACCCAGCAGACCTGTCTTGACCCTATGCTGGACGAGTTCATACAGACTGGTATAGCTTGGTGCGACTACAATGTATCATACCTTCCAGGCCGCCACGCCTGCGCTGGACGCTGAAGACATGATCGTTGGCAAGATGGGCCGTCCAGGTGGTCCACGAAGGATCTCCACAAGCAACGCCTGCGTCGAGTGTAGACGACGGAAGATTCGATGTGATGGCCTGAAACCTTGTGGCCAATGCCAATGGTACCAACACCCTGAAGCGTGTGCTTATTCGAAACCCACGCAACGGGTGATCCCTTCGAGGAAGTAGGTACCTGTGTACCATCGACTTGGATTGGCCTATACTGATCGTAAGCAACAGACTTGTAGACAAGCTGCAGAACCAAGTCGATCAGTACCATGCGATCCTATCTCGACTGTATCCTGGCAAAGACTTCGAGACCTTGGTGTCACTGCCACGAGAGGAACTTATCAACTTGGCTGTCACTTCACCCACACCAGCAACGCCACCGTCAAGCAATGGCGATGCCATGCCACAGTCGATGCACGACAGTTCGGAATCGCATGGATCCATGAGTGGTCATAGCCTGGATGCCCTCGCAGAGCTGCCAGAGCAGGAGGCAGCTTTCGACGACGACGAGCGCCGGCACAAGGTCAAGCTACAAGGCATCTCGGACGATGTCAATGGACTGTCACTATCAGTGGATCGTCAATCATCCTACGTTGGTGTCTCGTCGATCAACGCGGCACTCAAGGTCATCTTCAAGACGGCGCCGGTCGCTCGTCCATTCGTTGCTCAAACCTACATCGAGACTGCTCTGCCCAGTAGAGCAAACACACCGCCACCACAACAACATCAGCACCATCAGCTTTCCCGCGAAAACGACCTTGCTTACACACCACCGCCAGATATCGGCCATAAGCTGATCGATGCCTACTTCGCTCACATCCACGTCTTGATGCCGATGGTAGACGAGGACCAATTCTGGCACACATGGCTGTACGGTGAGCGCCGCGACTCGGCATGGCTGGCACTACTCAACATGGTTCTTGCTCTTGGCTCACTCGCCTCCGGAACGGCTGAAAGCGAGGATCATATCTCTTACTTCAAGCGGGCCCGGAGTCACCTCGACCTTGAGACTTTCGGTAGTGGTAACCTACTCGTTCTGCAAGCACTTGGCCTACTCAGTGGCTACTATCTGCATTGGCTTAACCGACCCAACGAAGCAAATTGTCTAATGGGCGCAACACTGAGGATGGCCACAGCGCTTGGACTCCACCGTGAGTACAACGAGGGTCACTCGCAGGCTCCTGGTACCATCAGTGGCAAAGACGGCACCACCGAGATTCCCGCTGACATACGGCGCCGTACTTGGTGGAGCTTGTTCTGCCTCGACGCCTGGGGCAGCACTACCACTGGGAGGCCATCACTTGGGCGCACTGGACCTGGTATATCGGTACAGAGTCCTCGCGTCCCACAGCAACTCAACAACGCACAGTACATGGC